>JAWNNP010002386.1:0-88994 GCA_035044805.1 Leucophenga maculata
AAAAAACTTTCTATAAAGATATCAAAAACACATCAATAAATTCTCCTTTTAAATGTAACTTATTTACTCATTAACTTACCACGATACCTGCGTGTATCGATTAATCATATATGTACGTCCATTTACCCGATTTAAATAATGTACATTTTTAGCCCTATATATATGGGCTGCTATAATAGATTCGCTATCTTTTTACATCTTTCTGCTGGAAACTATTATAAATTTACCAGTAAAAACCATTTTGTTTCTCGTCATTACGCCGCCCGGGCTACCGGAAACCGCATCCCAGGCTTTTAATTAAAATTTAAAGGCGCTACTTTGATAAAATCCGTTAGGGTACACCCAAAAGTCCATTAACAAAGACGAAAATGAAAATCTGGTTATAGATGCGCAGCAATCACTGAGATTATGGAGAGTCATTTTTCTAACCTACTTGGAAGCGATGAAGCGCTCAATACCGCTGATATTGATGGTAGAGCCACCGGACTGTAAAGAGGTCGATTTGGTTACTAAAAAGTTTAAAAATAACAAAGCGGCAGGTACTGATAAGCTGCCAGCTGAGTTATTTAAGGCCAGCGGCGAAGAGTTAGTTTGGAGTATGCACCAACTTTTATGCAAGATATGGTTTGATGAACGCATACCCAATGACTGGAATCTCAATGTTCTTTGTTCTATCTTTAGGAAAAAAACCTAACTGTTTGCGATAACTAGCGCGAAATAATTCTCCTTTCCACCGTATATAAGATTTTGTCGCGCGTATTGTGTAATAAGCTGCAGCCATTTACGGATTCACTGATAGGACAATATCAGTGTGGTTTCTGAACAAAAAGGTCGACCTGTGCACTACGGTTTTTTGCCCATTTTTTTGGTAAAAACTGTTTTTTTTTTGTTATTTTGGATTTTTGAAGTTGTTATCTGAAGTGTGCAGAATGAAATGTTATTAATTTTCTTTGTGACAAATTGCGAATTTGGCTTAAAATCGTGATTTTCGAGAACAATATGTGTTTGCGCATGCAGAGCTGGTTGACATTTGGAGTAGCAAAAAGCGCTCAGAGGACACAGTTCAGCATAACATTCTGCAAAAAATTTGCAGTAAAAAATTAAATGACGATGAAGTCATTATAATCAATGAAAAAGTGCAGGCATTCATTAAATACATTAAGAGGCACTTGCGAGATTGCTTTCGAAATCTATCAGAAAAACAAAATTTGGATACCCAGATTCGTGATCTGCAAATTTATTTGGATAAATAATATAATGGGAAGGATATATTTGTGGAATGCTCATATATTGTCAGGATGTAATTCATGTCAGTGTTGTCCAATCTGTGGAGCGAAGCATTTGCAGTTGCTTCATATAAAATATAACTTTTAAGGCTAAGACACATACCCTTCAATATGGCATGAGCCCTTTGCATGCCTGGATTCGCTCCCTTGAGTTCATTTTAAAACTTTCTTATAGAGCTGAGCTAAAAAAATGGAACGAAAAAATTCATGCAAAGGAAAATGAGGACGGAAATGGGACTTCACGTGGACAAGCCAAGACCAAATGGTAGTGGAAACTCTAATGATGGCAACACAGCTAAAAGGGCGTTTTCCAATGCAGCCAAACTATCATTAATTTAAGATATTGACTTCAAAATGTTAGAAGATTTTCAAACAATTTTAATGACGATTTCTTGCGAGTATAAAATTAACGCAGTAAAGCTAAAGTCTTTTTCTGTAAATATTTTTGTAGCATATCAAATAAAGTTTCCCTGGTACCCCATGTCGCCGACAGTTCAAAAAATGTTAATACACGGTCATGAGATAATAAATAACTGTTTGGTTCCCGTTGGCTCTCTTAGGGAACATGCATCCGAATCCCGAAATAAATTGTGTAAGAGCGACAAAAGGAGCCATGCAAGAAAATGCAGTCGACTCGACATTTTCAACAGAGCGCTAGATACTTCTGATCCTTTGGTGTCCAGTATTTATTTAAAAAAACCGACGAAACAAAAATAAACAAGTAAGAAAATTACAGTCGGCGTAACCTGACTGTAAGAGACCCTGTACGAGTACAGGTCGGCTAAAAAACACATTAAATGTTTCCCTAGCTTATGACCCCTTCTCACTGCACGAACACGTGCCTTATAAAACATTTTTTATGAATGAAAAGAAAAAGGACGGAAGTATCATAGGTCATTCAAGTTCAATTGCTTATAAAATCGTCATTTATTATCCGATTTTGATGAACTTTTTTTGCATTCGACTAGGACTGCTCCGGAATTTTACAAGTTTATTTTACAATTTTTATTCGTGCAGTGAGAAGTGGTCATGTGTTTGGTCATACGCTCGGGAAACATTTAATGTGTTTGTTAGGCGACCTGCACTGGTACAGGGCATCTTACAGTCGATTACGCCCGACTGTAATTTCCTTACTTGTTTTGAATGAGTTGTTAGTATCGTATTAATGTTAACCAAGATTACAGAGTGATCTGAACTTAGATCGTCACACGTCATTATGCTCAAAATATTTGAAGGGATCTCTTTATATACGCAGAAGTCTAGTAGATCAGGAATCTTCTGGGGATCAGAGGGCCAATAAGTTGGAGTACCTGTTGATAAGGTATTGAGTTGGAACTCAGTAATACATTTGTAGAGTTCCCGAACTTTTGGATTGATAATCTGAGAGCCCCACCAAGGTTGTTTGGCGTTAAAATCACCTCCAGCTATAAACTTTTGACCAAGTTTGTCGAAAAAGTTTTTGAAATCTGCGTTCAGCAGTCTATAGCGGGGAGGAAGGTAAACTGCTGAGATAACAAAATCTCCTGTCACCGTTTTAATTTTTATTGATGCAGCTTGTATTGAAGTTGTCCTTAAAGCTTCCAATTCTTCATATTTTATATTTGATTTAACCAGAATTGCGCTACCTGCATGTGCTCTATCGTCCGGTTGATTTGCTGTTATGAGATCATAATCTTTTATTTTGAAAAAAGATTTTGATGTGAAGTGTATTTTCGAGATTAGTAAGATATCTATGAATTTATAATGTAGAAAATTTTAAATTTCAAGGCGATGGTTTCCCAGGCCGTTTGCATTCCATACAGCTAATTTTAAATTTACTTGCATAATTTGTTTATAAGTAATGTCATCATGTTGAGCAAATTATTAGTGAGCTCTATTTTTTTTGCTTAGCATTGATTAAATTTTAATCATAAGATTGGAATTAGATTCCTCATTGTGTGATTTAGCTGCTTCAGCATATAAATTAAATGTTCTATCATTAACATATGGACGTTTAGGCATATTATCAGCATTCGACTAGGCAATGTTAGATTTTGACTTGTTTTTCATGATTAAGTCCATATAAACTTTGCAGCCCTTATAACTTGCAGTGTGGTTTTGCAAACAATGAACGCACTGAGGTGGCGATTCAATAGATTTTTTACAATCGGCAGTGGGGTGGCTAAGACCACACTTAAGGCAGCGTAAAGGTTTTTTACAGTAACGCGTCGTATGACCAAATTCCTGACAGCGATAGCATTGTACTATTTCATTGAACTTTTTAAGTGCTTCAATAGTGACTATGGCATTATTTACATGTCGTATATCATAGATTTTCTTGTTGTTATCTTTAGGCTTATAAGTCTATAAAAAACATGGGAAGCGGATATTTAGTTACTCGACTTTTGATGTTAGTAATGTGCCTAACAGTATGACCATGATTCGTTAAACATTCCTTGATTTCAGCGGTGGGTGTAGCGGCATGTAAATTTTTAAAAACGACTCTAAAAGATCTCTCTTCTTTTAATTGGTACGTATGAAATATTATTTTCTTTTCATCTAAGTACCTGATCCTTATCCTGTAAGATTCAACTGACTTTATCATTAACCTAACCTGATCATCTTTTGTTGACTTAAATACAAAATCATTAGAAGGAATAACAGTTTTAAAACTAGCCATCATTTTACTTATATTTTTAACGTGTGGTATGATAATTGGAGGTGGCTTCTGAGGCATCTTCCTGTCGTCAGCAGTAGTAGGTGAATTCATAGGCGGTGCAACCATTTCTTCTTTAGTTCCGTTATTGTTTTCATCATCTTCGACTTCGAGATCAGAGTAGCGGTTTCGATAAACAGTGTCGCAAGTTTTTGTTTTTTTATTTTTTTTAGGTGAGTCGATTAACCGTTTTTATTTTATAACCATTTTAGGTATGAAACCCGTTTGCCAGTTATCATCGCTTTCTTCACTCGGAAAACATTATTACCTCTTATCGTCCTATAAGTCTCTTAGGAATATTCTCCAAAATTTTCGAGAAAATATTTTTGCGAAGATTGATGCCAGTTATTAATGAACGAAATATAATACCGGATATTCAATTTGGATTTAGGAGTGGACATGGAACTATTGAACAATGTCACCGAGATGTTGAAGTAGTTACACAGGCTCTAGAGAGGAAGCACTATTGTACAGCTGTGTTTTTAAATATTCAACAGGCCTTCGACAGAGTTTGGCATGAGGGTTTATTATATAAACTTAAAAAAGCACTCCCAACTCCATTTTATTTGATGTTGAAATCTTATCTTAACTAAAGGAATTTTTATGTGAAAGTCAAAGATTCACTTTCAGATATATTTTCAATTAAAGCCGGTATACCTCAGGGCATCTTCATTCCAATTTTAAATAGTTTTACCGATGTATCACAGACAATAGTAGAAAACGAATATTCAGGAAAATCACTTACAACTCTTTTAAAGAAATATCTCAATCCATCCGTAATAAACGGAATAACAACAATCCAAAAATTATACCCATTACATTTTGCCAATTACAAAATTCGTTTTACACAAAAGAGAGTATAAGATGTTACTGATACCAAAGATCAAGAAAGAATAGTAATCGAGACCCATAATCGCGCCCATAGAAATGAGAAAGAAAACAGACTGCAAATCTTAGAAAAATACTATTTCCCCGCCATGTTAAAAAAATAAGAAAATTAGAAAAGTGTGTCGAATCTGCAAAGAAAACAAATATGAACGACACCCTAATAACACAAAATTAAGTCCTACAGTTATACCAGAATACCCTGGTCATACTATTCATTTGGACATTTTTTCTACAAATAGAGAAAGAATACTTACTGCCATTGACAAATTTTCAAAATTAGCCATTAAAGAAAAATAAAGAAATATTGAAAATAAATTACGAAAAAGTTTTAGAATGTAACAATGAATATTACGAAATAAAAAATAATTGTAAGATGTTAAATGATTTAAAAATATGTAAACAAAACGAAATTACAAATCTAAAGAATGAGAATTGTATTGAAAATATTTTGATTAATAAAGCACACAAATGTGTTAAAAACAATGACGATCATGTAAAAGTAATTGATGAAATCCAAGAAGGATTAATACTATTAAACAATTTCCAAGGAAACGTAACGATACAAGATAAAATTAGAAATTTAAGAGGATCATATTTGATCAAATTTTGTAACGAAACTATTGTAATAAATAATAATTTTAAGTTCACGTCAACCGAGACCGTTAGACTCAGACTTCTACCAGCGTTGCTATTGCACTCAGATTCCAAGTCGGAATTCGAAGAAGTGCTATCTCTTCAGCTGATATATATATATATATATATATATATATATATATATATATATATATATAGACAATATATTAACATTTTACTGGGCGCGGCAAAGCGTGGGTCCGTAAAAAACACAGAAACGATTAATTCTACGTAAACTAAAAAAAAAAACCCAGTAGCAGTAGTGAACAAGTCATATTTTTTCGAATCGACACAGAGCTTCAAGCACACATGGTTTAATTGAGGGACTCCAACTTTATTCTTACAATACATAAAAGTTCCTTACTACGTATTGCACGTTGGATAAGTAACACCACCTGGACTCTTATTGAGGAGCGCAGGCTATTGAAAGCACAGCTAAATGCATGTGCAATACACGACCGCAGCAACCTTCGTGGAACATATAACGAAGTGCAAAGGCGTATTAAAAAATCAGACCGTTCGGATGACAGGGCTTATGTGGAAGGCATAGCCAGTAAGGCAGAACAGGCGGTGAACTGCAACAACTTACGCGGTGTCTACATAGCAGTAAAGGAACTAGGAAACGTTAATCCAAATATTCCACCTATCAAGGCTAGTGACGGGGTCCAGTTTATCGTCAGTCGAAGACCAACTGACACGCTGGAAGGAGTTCTTTACAATCGATGACACGATGACACTGTCAGAAACTCCACCAACACCCAACACCGAGCAGCGTCGAAACCCCAACAGAGGTATTTCTACTGATCCGCCTACTGGGGACGAAATAGCCCTGGCCTTAAGTAAACTGAAAAACAACAAAGCTGCTGGACCAGATGGTTTACCGGTCGAACTGCTTAAGTGTAGCACAAACCCCACCACACTAGCCCTACACCCCATTATTCGTGCGGCATGGATATCTGCGACCATTCCGGATGACTGGAAGGAGAGGGTGATCGTCACTCCCCAAAAAGGGAGACCTATGTCAGTGTAGAAATTGGAGTGGTATAACTCTTTTAAACTCCATCCAAAAGGTACTGGCCTTCGTTATCTTAGCCAGAATCTCGCCAACTTTAAACACCCAATTACGGCGAGAACAGAGTGGGTTCCGACCAAATCGATCTTGTGTAGACCACATTAATACCTTACGCATCATTGTGGAACAATCGGTAGAGTAGAAGTCCCCGTTATACCTTCTTTTTGTAGACTTCGAGCGGGCGTTTGACACCATCAATAGAGACGCGAAATGGAGGCCACTGAGCAGCTGTGGGATCCCTGACAAAATCTTTGTCAATCCGTCCGACGACAGAGACTATCGGAGTTACGACGTCGACGACTACCGATGTATATCACGATTAGACTCAGTATCGCGCCTCATAGGTACGTACTAGAGAATATACAGCTTGAAAATAGCAAACGATAATTTTCAGTTTTATGCTTTCCCTCTTTATAGAATACTACATAATTGTAAACTGAACTATGCTGTTTCGTTTAAGATTTCAAGAATTATGTAACTAATAGATCGCACAAGGTTTCATCAGTAAACAGTAGACCTAAGGTCTAATCAAGCCGGTCACCCCTGATATATATTATACTTACTTATATGACCTTACAATCGATTGCCACACTTAGGAGCAACAGTTAATATGATGAATATCCCTCTTTCGACTATACATAAACGTCTGATCAGGAAAGAAAAATAAAACTTCGATAACTATATTTACCGTTACTTGCTTTTGATTTAACTTTTGTTTTGTTTGTCTCTATTCGGACAGATTTTACAATACTTACCAGATGAATCAAATTTCACTAAATTACACTTGTCATCGTCCATTGCGCATCTGAAGACAGCTCCGGCCTCTTCTACGCCCGGCTGATATGCAGATGTGTCAAATTTTGGTGCACCGACTACCAAACTGAAATAGGAATATTAATAGTATCAGCTAAATTTTTATTAAAATCGGAAGAAAAAAAAAGAAACTGGTAGCTTCAGTTACATCAAAGCTTTGATCCTTTTTAGATATGCGTTTAGGTATTGAAAGTGGTGCACGAAAAAACACGCAACGAAACCGACGAAACCTGGTCAGACACACTCTCCCGACTGCTCCGGAAAGCCTTCTCAAGATATATGTGAGCAGTGGAGACACATCATCTGCTCCATTGGATAGGGCTGCCAAGGTGGTCGTTGGTTATACAAAACCTGTGACTAACTCTTGGTAGGACGAGGAGTATCGCAATGCAACTGCAGAGAAGAACGCATAACCAAAACCTTGAATCTTAGTGTTCTTTGACCTATCTTTAAGAAAGGATACCCCGCTATTTGCGCCAACTACCGCGAAAAAGGTCTATTTTCCATCGGATAAAAGATTCTGTCGCGCGTATTGGTGGACGACGTCATAGAGAAAGACCGGACACGCATTGGAATGACCAGGTATGGAGAGATCTATGCGTACAAAACAACTTGCGCCAGAGACGTCGGTTGAAGGTACGTAAGAAAGATACAATTTGGTGTTTCTCGCAAAATTAACCACATCAACAAAAATATATTCGTACAAAAACTTAGAATGAGGAGAAGAATTGCATGGTAAGAACCAACAAATTATACCAGCCCCCTTTAGGAAGAGGGGTTGCACGTTCATTGAATAAAAGCGATCTGACGAAGTAATATGAGAATATATTATGTCACCAAACAGATCCATTTATTGGCGAAGTGCGCATATAAAAGACGAATTTCAGTATTGTGGGCGTGACATACAAATTGTTTCCTTCTAAATTGAATTACGTATAGATGAATGGATGGGGACAGTTCGACGTTTGATACAGATTAAGAAAATATATATCGAAAAAAAACAAACTGATTCGACTTTTGATGCAGATTAGGAATATAGATAGTGTATTGAGTCTGTCAGGTTTTACTGCTACATTTTACATTTTCCATAGAAACCCTTAAAGCCTGATAACGTATTGCAAATAGGGTTTTTGAAGTGATAGAGGAGGATGCTTTCATTACTAGAGGTATAACCGGTTTTATTTTGTTAAAGCTAAGCGGTTTTTCTTGGAATAATAATGTTCATAGTTATGCACCAGCTCAACAATGAAAGATTAAAATATAAGAAAAAGTTGTTTTATGTTTCTATTATATTATTTTCCATTCGCTCTCGTCCCTCATTTACACATTTCTGCTGGTTCTTTGTAACGGGATGTACACTGAAAACAATTGTGCACCGGAGTGTGTATTCCGTTTATTACAACCTTCATCGTATCATTTTTATGAAAAATACTCTGCACCGATCGGAACGAAATTCCAATGTCGACTCCTGTCTTTCTGAAGTTCATACGGTTAGCTTTACGCTCAATTTTGTAAAAAAATTTTGGACGATAGACGAACTGGAAAAGGTAAATAGTCATATACCACGCAGCGGTACACTTCTAATTCATTGTACCACTTATATGCCTGTGTTTTCGACATTGTAGAGAACCCTAGGATGTTTTTAACATTCTCATCATTTTCTCATTACATGTGATAATTAATAATAATTTGTTGGAAATACATACATATATCAAGAACACATAGCCGGGAAAAAAAATAATTTGCGAAACACTCTAAACAATGACTGTGGAGATACTGTAATATCGTCAATGGTTTCAAATGACGAAACCAGTAGCGAGCATACCCACCCACTTTCCACTTGAAGGTTTTCGTTTAAAAATATTAAATTCAATATCAACTTCATATGATGTATGGCATCTTTCTGTAGACCGGTATATCATATATGCCTCAAATTAAATAAAGTACATGTTTAAGTTTATGAATTAGTAGCTGCATATTAATGTGCACCAGAAACACAAACGGAATGCCTATTGGGAAACTTGAGCTTTCAAAATTTTCCACTGAAAGACAATAAAAGCCGGTATGTTCTAGAGACAAATGTTGCTTTGACGTGAACAAATCGATTATACGTATTTCGTAATTCGATTTTCTATGAGTACACAATAGTGATGCACGATTCAGATTTGAATGTCTGGATTCTACAAGTATGTATTTTTGCTAATCGATTCCCAAAATGAACTACATGACTCTCATAAATCATATAGGGCTACTACAAAACAAGTCGCTGCTCCAGATTTCAGACACAAATTTTAAAAATTGATACAAAAATAAGCATGACATACTGATTATAAAATACGCATTGTTTCTAGTGGTTTTAAACATTTTGTGTCAGGCTGCTAGATCGATGTCAACAATGGCAATGACAATGTGTGTCATAACCGTTTAATAATCATATATTAATCGTCAGTTCGTCATTTTGCACTCTTTTTTGAAAGACTTAATCTAAACCATTTTTATTCAAAGATTTTGTTTTTATACGATTGGAAAGGACTCTGATGCCTACTTATATGAGCATAAAGCCTGTAAGCAAATTATACACTTTAAGCAAACATGTTACTGTGTGCTACGAATGGGAATCAAAACCAGCAAAAAATACTGAAGCAAAAGCAACTAAAGCATTGACAAAGCATTTACGGTGAATAAACTGAGCCATGTCGTCGTTTGCTACTTGAAAAAAAATTAAAAAAAAGGGTAACCGCTTTTCAAATTGGTGTTAAAGTTATCGAATAAAGTTTACAACATATGCTGGCAAATTTCAGCAATTTCAACAATATTAAAAACAAAAGAAAATGTGCTAAGTGCAGACACCGCGTGTTACAATAAAAGGAAATCGCTCAAAGAACAATTCACACGAATGGAGAAAAGCTTGGTTTCAAGACAGCGCAAACAACATGTCCTTGTTGTTAAGCAGTTCCATAATCAACTGTACCATGGATCGTTCAATGCAAGTGCTGGAAGGCTGGTGCGATATAAACGGAGATATGGAGTTCAGCTTTTAAAGCTGTCTGGAGAAAAACTGTCGTCTACAGAAGACTCTGCAGCGCTATTTAAAAAAAAAAAGGCAAATTATAGCCAATTTCAGCCAAAGTTTCATTTTTAAACTCGAATGAAACTGGTCTGTTTTGGTTCTGTTGAAAAGCGGAAAGAAACTAAAAACAAGTAAGAAAATTACAATCGGACTGTAAGAGGCCCTGTACCAGTACAGATCGCCTAACAAACACATTAAATGTTTCCCGCACGAACAGGTGCCTTATAAAACACGTGCCTTATAAAACATTTTTAATGTATGAAAAGAAAAGGGGAGGTCGTTCATAGGTCGTTCAAATTCAATTACTTATAAAATCGTCATTTATTATCCGATTTTGATTAACTTTAACGAATACATGCAAATTGCATCCAATTTATGTTATTTTTATGGGACTTTTCAATCGGTACAAGTATATAAGCAAGAATTTGCATTTGACACAGCCAATAGGACTGGTAAGATTTCGTAGCGGAAATCGAAACACGTATACCCGAAACTCTTTACATGTAATGTTCAACATGCGTTGCAAATAATTTTTTCTCTTCAAAAATTCATATTAAAAACTCATATCTATAATAAATTTCTTTATCTATTTTTTTTTCGACACAGTAAAAAAAGGTTAACCTTTTCTTTCAACAACTTTTTCAAATTTCATTTACTTATATATTCGATTTGTATTACTGCTGTTTGGGCCACTTCCATGACTGTGAGTTTTTCTAATTATACAATGCCTAAATTCCCACTTGAGTTTTTATTCCTAGCCTAATTAGTGTTCTTCTATACCGCACTGGTCCTGAATCCAAATTTTTTGGCAGAAATAAAAGCATATTTTAAAACAGTGTAACTCACTATTTTTTTTTTTTTTTTTGAATATAAAAGTGAGTTAATATGGAAAACAAAGTTAAAGGTATGTACGCAATACTTTTATGTGATTTACCTTTGTTTATATGTGGTTTTTAGTGATGTTTTTAGCAATTCTAACCTCAAATTTGTTGTGTTCCGTAGAATAAAAGTATGTTCGATTAGGATGGATTATCGTAACAATAAATGCAGTATTGTTCTTTAATGTGTATATAATGCTACGATATCAATCTTTTTGCAGTAACAGCAAAGTGTTAAAGAATCAAGATTGTGCTATGTTTCACATTCATGTCTCTTCCTGTTGAATTTTGTCGAAGTTATTGCCATATAGTTATTCCATTCGCTCAAACGTTTCTAGTGAACATTAATCCACACATTCATTTCTGGTGCCAGTGACTCAATTACCGTTTTGCCACATTCATGCGAACAAAAAAATTTTATAAACTTTGAACTTAAGATGACGTTAACTAACGGAAAAGTTCTAAATAATTTAATAGGAACAAATTAAACTCAGTCTTGCCCAATCTGTGCAGCTACGCTTCTGCAATTTATGGCACCCGCTAATCTGCAATCGGACAATTTTATGCAAAGGCACACTCAAGCAATCCGGTGCGGAGTAAGCCCGCGTTGATTATTATTTTTTTTTTGTTTGAATTTGTTCTTAAAGTTTCATAAAGGATTGCTATCAATAAATGGCAAGTACGTGGACCTCAAGATAAAGAAATATTGATTGCACGGAAAGCGGAAATTTAAGGTAAATTACGGGCGGAGTTCATGTCGATAAACCATAATTAAAAACAAGGATTTCCGTTAAAAAAAAAAATAAACAAACGGCACTTGTGCCCCACTGTGCGAACACTGGTCGCTCTCCAGATTTTGAAGCTGTTGACATTATTAGAGAGTAATTGTAGGAAGCGGTATTTATAATGCTGCACATAGTAATAACACCAGCTGATCGTATGAACAACTGTAAAACAGACACTGAAAAGTTTGCTCATATATATGGATAGTTTTGCCATAAAAGCAATTAGTAACGAACTTCACGCTTAAGGAGACAGACAAGCTTTTGTTCGCGTGTAAAATGTATTTAATGTATGCGTACTATTTGTAATTTTTCTTTTATTTTGTTTAAATGTGAGAATAATTATATGTTTATTTGAAGACGATCTTTGAAGAAGTTCAAAATACATACATATATCGAAAAATAAAATATAAAACGCTGAGTTTTATTTCGAGTGGACCTCGAGCCTGCTAAGCATCATTATAAAATATATAAACATATTTTTCGTGTTTTCTGTTCATGCATACAATTTAGCTGCTTGTAATGTGATGGAGGGGGTTTTCTGATCTATATATTAAAGATTTATAGGAAAAAAAAGCTGGTTTTAGATATTTTAGAATTTATTCCTGTTAAGTGATTGGTTTTTATGGGGCGGCGGGGAGTAGAAGAATTAACCCCATTAAGTTAGGTAAAAATCGAAGGGGGTAACATTCCACCCACCATAAATTAATATTAACATTTATAAACACATTGCAGGTGAGAAACAGGAATGTCGGTTGTCGCATTCTATGTAACTAAACAGGACAAATTAGTGAGATATGTCGTACTTACCTATTATATTGTGTATATTCAGTTCGTGCCTTATGCAGTGCAATGCTGAAGCCAAACATTGTGTTGTGTTCGCTCCGGTGCCGCACATAACTTGGCAGATCAATATTATAGCCGTGCGTCAATGTGGGGAGCAGCGCTACGAAAAACAGCATTAAAGGCAAAAAACAACTAGTCTGAAGTATTACAACTAATTTCTCCGAATATGTTGGCATTTCCTTTGATATGTTTTTTTGGAGTCGACGATAATTATTGGCAACATCGAAGTCGTTGGCTTCCATGCTATAGCTGACGTTGAAGACGGTCACACAATCGGGTCCGGGTTCAAAAACAGGCATTAATTTTGTATTTCACTAATATTTGCGGATTTCTTTGATAATACTTGTAAAAATTTTTAATTTTTTGCACAGTTTTTTTTTTATTTGTTTTTTTTTTTTTTTTGCAGCTAGTTTTAAAACATTTTTAAATTGTTACAAATGTTTTCTAAATTATCCAGGATTTATTAGACCTTTTTTTTTATCTAGTATTACTTTAACTTTATGTTAAATCGTTTTAAGAAACATTAATTGTGCATATCCTCCAACCATTTTCGGTATGTTGGGCTTTCAAAATATGTGTAACACGGTCAATCCTATAAAAAGATGGAAATATTAGTGGTTTATTATAATAGTTAAATTTTAATTTTGCATTTGATTTACATTTTTCGAGGTTAAAAAAATAAACTGAGAATCACCATTTTCGTATTCAAAAAAAGTAATGTGCCGCATTTATATAAGCACACTATTAAAGTGAAATTGCTGAAAATTAAAACCAGTTTCGAAATTTTTCTTAGAGAAAATTTAATACTGAATCTGATGATTTTTTGGCAAAATATATGGGGATTTTTCTAAGCCAAATTTAAGAAATTAAGCTACTTCAAATGAATTGGATCAAGCAGTGCATATCTATTCGAACTCAATGTGATGTTATTTTTATTTATTAGTTCCCAAATCGAACTGTCACTATCTCAGCAACAACTATTGCACTTCTTAACTGCTTCTTTTCAACGTTGGGTGAATTTTTTGATTTTCGTTTTGTTATTTTTGTTCGCAGTTCATTGACATACTCCACTTGCCAACTACAAGCCTCCTCGCCATCAGAATGCATTTCTGCCAGCGCAGTTAACATTGCATTAACGGTGCGCGCATCCAGTATTCAAATTTCTTATTTTTTTGTATAACGGAACACTGTTTTATTTGTTATTGTTTTAATTTCTAGTTTTAATTGTCCACTAGTATTGTCCGCGAAAAATTGTCACCGACAGCACTTTTCAAAATATTCACCACTTTTGCATTCGCCCGAACCATTTTATGAAGCAGTTTTGCCACTCCAAAAGATATACAATCAAAACATGCGTTTTAAAAGCATCAACAGCTTCTTCGGGAGTTGAAAACCGGAGCGCATGTTCTGGTTACTTGCTCGCCTTTCAAAACTCAGTCTTGAAAACAAAAAAAAAAGGCTTTACAAAGCAATCCTTATCCCAGTGTGCAGAGATACCAAAATTTTACACTCCGCAAAATCACTGGCGCACCATGGTATATTCGAAATGATAACATACACAGAGATCTTGGAATCCCAACGGTTTTTGTCGACTCCGCAACAATTATCTTGGTAGACTGAACCTGCATCCAAACGATCTGCCTTCTTACCTTCTGAACTTGAATATTCCGCGCAGACTCAAAAGAATTCACCCTTTGGATCTACCAAACCGTTCATCATAATACACAGCGTACTTCGAATCATCATTTCATTTGAAATATCACATCATTTTAAATCATTTGTTATTATGTCATTTTACATCTTGAATGCTCTTCCTACTAATATTATAAATGCGAAAGTTTGTATGGATGTATGTATGTATGGATTGATTTATGTTCCTCTCATACGGCTAAACCGCTCAACCAATTCGTATGAATTTTGGTATAGAGATAAATGGGATGATGGAAAAGAATATAGGCTACGTTTTGACAAAATTGGAGGGGGCGTTACCCCACCTCCATATAAGCGATAATCAAAATTTGTCATATCTTTGCATCCATTTAAGGTACAGAGATCAAATTTTGTATACATGTTAAGAGGATCAGGAGAGGTAAAACTGTTCAGATTGGTCAAAATCGAAGGGACGATGACCCACCCCAATATAAGCTACTAGCTTTTACCCGCGACTTCATCCGCGTAGATTTCGATAAGAAGTAGCATAACTAATTACTTTTTCGTTTTGCCTTAGCTCTGAAACTATATTTAAAAAAAACTAAAAAGCATGCTTTAATATCAGGTCGAACTAACAAGTATAAAATAATTTATAAAATAATTATATTTGTATTAATATCGTTTCATAAAAATATTCGGTTCTGGAAATCAATTGTCTAAAATATTTATTTGATGGAGCTATCTCTAAAAGTAGAGACACGGCAGGTTTTTATTGCGTTGAAAAAAGTTTCAAATATATACAAACTTCAAGCAAAAGTGAGATATCAGGTTAGTGTAAACCTACGCTAAAATATCATAGAAAAAAATAAACAAAAATACTTTTTATCGAAATCTACGCGGACGAAGTCGCTGGTAAAAGCTGTACTATATATTGTAAAAATATTAGGTTAATATTACATTTGATTATAGTTCTTAGATTTGCACTGATTGCAAATTAAGTACACAAATAAAAAAAAAAATCAAATGAATATAAAGGAGTGTAAAAATTTCTTCTTGGTTTTCGGCTACAGCTGACAAATATCTACATTTGGTTTTAATCTCTAAAGAAACGAAAGCACGGTACAGCAAAATATCTAATTACTATAAACCTTTCTCTCTCACCTCTCTCAAGCACTCATTCTCTATGCCCAGTTCACTTATAAGGCTGGGCCATCTCTTGATCACAACGGCCATTGTATACAAACACACATGATAGAGAAAAAAGATTTCTTTTGTTTGACTATATGAGCGCCAAAAAAATAGATTGCTTTGTTTATGTGCATATATTTTATATGCATACATACATACATATGTAAGAGTCCGCAGCGCGCACGCAAGCATATATTCTAGCGTCCACACACAACCATCCAGCTCAAGCATCAACAACGTTTTTCAATTGGAGGTACCAATGTGGGCAAGCTCTGACTAGTAGCCTAACCTTGTAAGTGAACTGAACACAAAACCATGGCATATTTAACAAGGTAGGAGCGTGCTGCTAGTCATTCTCTTTTCTGGTTACTTAAATGTTAGTTCGCCTGCGATAGTCAGAGGGAAATTTTGTTTCCACGTTTGATTGTCCTTTTTAAGTATACCCTGTATAGAAGGTACCGCAACTCGCACAATATATGTAGCTGAGAACAATATAAGCCAAGCATACTTGAGAAATTTAATATTTTACATAAAATACAGTCTGCTGTATTTGTACTGAATGACGTTTTTTCTTAAATAAAAGCATTAATTACTAGTTCGAAACAGCTTGTAAAGTACTTTAAGCACTAAGCCTTAAAAGTTAGTTGTCAAAAACGCTAAAGCAACTCGTTAATATTAGTTGGAATTCAGTATACATAATGCTAAGCAGCATAAATGACGTCAAGGTGAAATAAAACGTCTTTAATTAATCAAATATATTTGTGTCAATATAGACTCTAGTTTAATTAAAAAAATAAAAAGCAAACTGTCGACGCATGAGATGATTTTATTATGTTTAAGGTCGTTGTCTGCGTGCATCAATAAAATTACCAATATTTTATCGGTCGCCTGCATGCGATCAATCCCTTTACAATCGATTAAAATCCTTTTTATCACGCTTATATTAGCTTCACCTGTATGTTTGTCTGTTTGTAACCGATTTGTTTGAACATGATTTTGACACACTTTGAACTGTCAGATTAACGTACGCATGGGGCTTGGTACAGGTAAAAACCATATATTCGCGTACACTTGTGCTCTAAGTGTGTGCAGGGTAGGCCGACGTGATGTCGACGCGTGCGATGCATTTATTATGTTTAAGGTCGTTGCCTGCCTGCAGCAATAAAATTACCAATTTTTAATCGGTAATAAATAGCGATCGCCATGTTAGGGTTCGCTCTCTTTTCTCTATAAATAAAAACGGCGACGGACGTGTTAACAATAAAAGTCTTATTATATTCGCATCGAAGCGCTGCTGGTTTCTTCTATTTAAAGTGGCGAAATTTTTTGTGCAAATAACGAAAGTGACGAAATAATTATCTAAGACGACGTAAATAATCCCGCGAATTAAACACAAACCTGACGAAGATTGGAGGAACGTTTCTTCCCAACTGCTGCATTCATTTTGAGGGTTGATATTTAAATCGATGCCTAATTTTTTTATTTTTTTAATATGTAGTTTTAAGAATTAAAGGTTACGAAGTTAATTGAAATTTATGTATTTAAAAATTCGTTAAATTTCTTTGCTGGCCGGGCTTTTCGTAAAATATACTGGGCGGGGTTTCGAAAATAACTACTACAGACTCACTAACCAATCCTTTCCCCCTTTTGAATTCCGTTTCACTTTACACACTATTAAAGTTGAAACTGTACTATATACACAAGCGATCTACCCACTCTTTAAAAGATGTTAGGCTTGCTACACGAGCATTTCTCCTTTTCTTCCATTTCACTCAACGTTTCCACTCTCGCGCATACCCCATTTTGCATTCAAAATGTTTAAATTTAGCCTCCGTTAAGAAGTTTCACATCAAAATATGTTAATGGATCATTTTAAAGGGAAGGAAATCTATTTTTAACCTATTTAGTAAAACATTCATAATTTCGCATTTCGTTCAAAATCAATTTAAACTTTTGAGATTTCAATAATTTTGGGCTAAAATAAAATTTTTACGAAATTTAAAACGACAAATTTTAATATAGACATATCCGTTTAAGGCATAAAACTTCGACCTCCTGTAAGTAGAGAATCTGCCAGGTTACTGCAATGAAACTTATACAGTAGCTTGAGGTATTGGAAGGCAATTGATGCCTTCCAATACCACTGCCTCTCTCAAATGATCTCATTCCTTAAAGCAATAAAGCTTTACGACACTATTTAAAAAAAGAAACAAAAAAATGATTCACAATAAAGCACTCAGTCACAATTAGAAAAAACAATAATCTAATCATAACATAATATAATATAAGCTAAAACATAACTACTAGAACATATTTACATTAGCCTAAGGCCTTAGTCGCTATGGCTAACACGTTGGACATAATTTGCAATTGTGATCCAATAATTTCTAATAATAATATTTAAACCTTGGATTTATCTGAATACCTTAATTTGTTAGTGTATCACTTTCAAGAATAAATCACAATATATTCGTTCAACAAACCAAATTATAAAACCATTTTTTTATTCCAAAGCGGGTCTAACAATTCTGTAAAACTTAATGCAGATGACATTCCAACTAACGATTATTTTAATACATAATTGCAAACATGGACAAATTAGACGTAGATCCTAAGGCCAAATTAGACGTAGACCTTCCATACTAAGCCAATCGATTATAGTGTAGAAGCGATTTTTTAAAAATAATAATTATGATCTTTTGCACCCATGACTGAGCTGCGAGTCACATTGATATAATGGGATCACTTTTAAAAAGCAATTAAGAGGTATGGTGCACTTTTTTGGTGTGATCTTTTATAAAAAATAAATTTTTATTATGAAGATTTCGATTTTAGGAGGTCCTCAAGAATAAAGTAAATGACTGATTATGAAACTCCGTTTCGACTCAAATGAGGAGATAAAAGATGAATTGAAAAAGGAACTTAGGAGAATGGATTTTAACGACACTTTCGAGAATTAGAAAACGCATTGTTATAAATAAATTGTGTTGGATATGCATTTGATTTGGAAGAATAAAGAATTTTCATTTTATAACCAAATTTCCGTCTTATTTGTTCATTGCTTATGAAAAGTATACCTGGTGCTTTTCGTCCTATCTCATCATATATTTGAAGCATATGGATTAGATTTGGTATAAATGGAGAGGGCAAAGGGTAAATAAGATCTACTAGAATAAATGCTACGGCAAAAGCTGAAGATCGGTTGAGATTATTGATAACTACTGTTTTGGATTTAGATAATGTTTATTAAGCCTGTCTATATACTTAATTGTGCACGGTAAACATTTTAATTAAATGTTCCATTTGTCCTGAGTATCTATATATATAAAAATTAATCTTGCATCTGGTTATGTATGTATGTATGTTCCTTATAGGAAGCTAAACCATCTAACCGATTGAGCTGAAATTCACAGACGAACTTCAGTTCATTCAGGAGAGTGTTCGAGTAAAGATTGGTCAAAATCTGAGGGGGCTATGCCCCACCCCCCATACAAGCGGTAAACAAAATTCAACATATCTTTGCATCCATCTGAGTTACGGGGACGAAATTTATTACACATGTTAATGGGATTGGGAAAAGTAATCGTGTTAAGTTTCGTCGAAATCGGAGGGGGCTATGCACCACCCTCTATACAAGCGATAACCAAAAATCAACACATCTTTGCATCCATTTGAGGTACGGGGACGAAATTTATTACACATGTTAATGGGATCGGGAAAAGTAATCGTGTTAAGTTTGGTCAAAATCGGAGGGGGCAGTGCCCCACCCTCTATACAAGCGATAACCAAAAATCAACACATCTTTGCATCCATTTGAGGTACGGGGACGAAATTAATTACAAATGTTATTGGGATAGGGAAAAGTAATCGTGTTAAGTTTGGTCAAAATCAGAGGGGGCTATGCCCCACCCCCTATACAAGCGGTAAACAAAATTCAACATATCTTTGCATCCATCTGAGTTACGGGGACGAAATTTATTACAAATGTTAATGGGATTGGGAAAAGTAATCGTGTTAAGTTTGGTCAAAATCGGAGGAGCAGTGCACACCCCCGCCCCCCATACAAGCGATAAACCATATTAGTCATATTTTTGCATATGTTAAGGTACAGTGAAAATTTAAAAATATAATTTTTGGTCCCGTCACCTGTTATATAATAATGTGATCGTTTTAAAAACTGCTCTAGCAAAAAGGGTCGAAGTGGGTATATGTAGCTACCTGATCCTCAAATGTTTTATGATAGTTTTAGAAAAATTAACGGAAAAACACATGTTAAAATATAAAAATTTTTTCGTATCTGCTTGCCCACTAATTTTTGTAAAACTTCCCGTCACCTGTTATATAATTATGGGATCGTTTAAAAAATGCACATTGTGAAACATAGGAAACTGTGACATAATTTTTTTTATCAGAATTTTAGTGATTAAAATTTAATAATCCCACCTAAAAAGGCTTCCATTGGGAGAAAGACAGCAAAGTCAAATGAAATGCAGGAAAGAAGGAGACATGGAATATTAGAAGAACGAGAATTGCGCCTTGAGCAATTACGAACTCATGCATCTACGTCAAGAGCAGAAGAAGCTCAGGAACAACGAGAATTGCGTCTCGAGCAATTACGAACTCATGCATCTACGTCACGAGCAGCAGAAGTTCACGAACAACGAGAATTGCGTCTCGAGCAATTACGAACTCATGCATCTACGTCACGAGCATCAGAAACTCAGGAACAACGAGAATCACGCCTTCAGCATTTACGTAGCAATGAATCATTTTCAAGAGCATCGGAAACACAGGAGCAACGAGAATCAAGACTTCGGCGGAAGCGTAGCAATGCATCTACGTCAAGAGCATCAGAAACTCAGGAACAACGAGAATCAAGACTTCGGCGGTTGCGTAGTGTTGCATCTACTTCAAGGGCATCTGAAACGCCCATCCAACGTGAATCGCGTCTTAGTTCTGTTAGATCAAGGAATAGAAGAAATTTGACAATGGAAGCTTTCCATTACGACAGAACATGCGATTACAAAAATAATGATGCAGTTCTCATTGGATCAATGAACAATGTTTGCTTGCATTGTCGTGCGCTGAAATTTGCCAGAGAAGCACCTGGTATGTGCTGCTCAAATGGTAAAGTCAAATTATCACCGATACTGCCCCCACCAGAACCGCTTCTAAATCTCTTTTCTGGCAATACTGAGACATCAAAACACTTTTTAAAAAATATTGGAGAGTACAATACATCTTTTCAAATGACTTCTTTTGGAGCAACAAAAGTGGCAAACAATGAAGGATTTATGCCGACATTCAAAGTGCAAGGCCAAATTTATCATCGCAATGGTTCACTTCTTCCTGGACCTAATGAGGAATCCAAGTTTTTGCAAATATTTTTCACCGGAGATGCAGAAATGCAAGCAGATCGAACCTATGCTATTAGTGTTGGAATAAACCGGGAAATTATTTTAAGCCTCCAAACAATGTTAACGATTACAACAGTTCGAAACACCGTTGGAGCAAATGACATCGGATAATTTTCGTGTGATCATTCGTGCCGACAAAACACCACCCGGGGAACACCGAGGTTGTTTCAATGCACCAACGGTCGACGATGTTGCAGTTATCATGGTTGGTAGTGCCTCTGAACGTCGCGACATCATCCTTCACCGCCGGAATTACATTGTGCAATCAAACCAACTAGGCCAGGATATTCAAAGTGTATAAGAAGCACATCGATCATACGATGCACTTTAGTATCCCATAATATTTCCACGTGGAGAAGATGGCTACCATTTCAACTTAATGCAAATCGATCCGACTACAGGCAATGACACTAGAAAGAAGATTTGGTGTATGGACTTTTACGCTTTTCGGATTATGTTTACACAAAATAAGTCAAATCATATTTTAAAGGCCCGTGAAGTGTTTCATCAATTTTTATTTGAGTAGTTATGTACGCTAAAATTGAAAATGAACGACTTGCCTTCATTCGGCACAATCAATCGAAGCTTCGCGCCGAAGAATATATTCATCTGCGTGATGCCATTGCTAACGATAGAAACACAGCAAAGTTCCAAAATATTACACTTGGAACACATCGAAAAAGTTTATGCGAAGAAAGCAAGGTGCAATCATTCCTGAATATGCTGGTGTTCATTCTTCAGATGCCTTGGGACGGGTTTACACTGTTCATCCAAATAACGAGGACTGTTATTTCTTGCGATTGTTATTGCCAACGTCGTTCGATGCCTTAAAAACTGTCGATGGCATGTCAGATACTGGGCTTACTAGAAAATGATCAACATTGGAACACAACATTAGCAGAGGCATCGCTTACGTGTCATCCAAAGCAAATCCGATCTTTGTTTGCGATCATATTAACCATATGTGCACCATCAAATCCTCGAGAACTATGGCAAACACACCGCGAAAGTCTCAGCGAAGATATTCTAAGGCAAGCACGCGCGAAAGATCGCAATCGGGAGTATTCAGACGACATATTCAATAAAGCTCTCATATTAATAGAAGATATGTGCATGTCTATCAACAACAAAATCCTTTCTCAACTTGGTATGCCAGCATCGATACGAGACAGAAATGACGTGCAAGGCAGAGACCTGGTACGAGAACAGCTATTCGACGTGAATCATCAACAACACTTTGTGGAAACGCAAACGAGACTTTAAGTTGCTGATCAAAAAACTGAGTACGACAAAGTCATGGAACAAGTTGCAAGTGGAACTGGGGTAATATTTTTCCTAGATGCTCCTGGAGGCACTGGCAAAACATTCCTCATCAATTTGATGTTGGCGTAGGTTCGAATGCAGAATGGCATTGCACTTGCAGTTGCATCGTCGGGAATCGCATCAACGCTACTCGATGGCGGACGAACAGCGCATTCAGCACTCAAGGCTTCCACTGAATGTTAACCAAACAGAAACACCGACGTGCAACATCAGTAAAAACTCCGGAATGGCCACAGTCCTTAAAAGGTGCAAAATTGTAATTTGGGACGAATGCACCATGGCCCATAAGAAATCGCTTGAAGCGTTAGACCGGACTTTGCGAGATTTCCGAGAAAATAGTCAACCGATGGGAGGTGCTTTGATACTTCTGGCAGGTGATTTTCGACAAACATTGCCCGTCATTCCTGGATCAACGCCCGCCGATGAATTAAATGCATGCTTGAAAGCATCATATTTATGGAACCGAGTCAGAAAGATCACGCTCTCAACGAACATGCGTGTACATTTACTGCAAGATGGATTAGCTCAAACGTTTTCAAATCAACTTTTGGACATCGGAAATGGAAAAATTCCAACTGATCCCATAACAAAAGAGATTTCGTTTCCGCCAAATTTCTGTCAACTACAGCCGACCCTGCAAGCTGTGGTGGAAAAAGTATTTCCAAACCTAACCACCAACTACAACAACTCATGGCTGGACGAGCAATCTTAGCTCCAAAAAACGATGACGTCAATAAATTGAATGAACAAATTCAAACGAAACTGCCCGGAGAAGTAGTGATGTATAATTCTATTGACACTATTATGCAACAAGAGGAAGCCATAAACTATCCAACGGAATTTTTGAATTCATTGGAGCCACCGGGAATGCCTCTACATATTTTGAAATTAAAAGTTGGATCTCCCGTGATGCTCATACGAAATTTGAGTGCACCAAAATTATGCAATGGAACCCGACTCACTTCAAAAACTTTCACCAAATTTGATCGAGGCAACGATTATCAGCGGCAAGTTCAAAGGGGAAGACATGCTTATTCCTCGAATTCCAATGATTTCCAACGATTTGCCTTTTGACTTCAAGCGGCTTCAGTTCCCTTTGCGTCTTGCCTTTGCAATTACCATCAACAAAGCACAAGGACAATCATTGTCAATCGCTGTATTAAATTTAGAAAATCCATGTTTTTCTCATGGGCAATTGTACGTTGCTTGCTCTCCAGTTGGAACACCCAACAATTTATATATTTATACACAAAATAAGAAAACCAAAAATATTGTATACCCATTAGCATTACGATAAAATCGAAAAATAAAAACTTTTAGTTAAAAAATACATTTACTTTTTATGGCGTTGGAATCTATCTATCTTCTATCATACTATGGTGAGTAGATATAATTGGGAAAGAAAAAAAGTAAAATAAATGAATGAACTGTATAAATCATGTTGAAAAGAGGTGCGAACTTAGTAGCAAGTACTGACACTGATCTATGTTTTAATTCTAGGTTATACAATCAAATATTATCGGGTGTCCAGCGGAGCGGGCGTGAAACGGCTTCCTTATTGGAATCCAACCGGTTGAGCTGAAATCCACAGACGAACTTCAGTTCATTAAGGAGAGTGTTTGAGTGAAGTTTGGTCAAAATCGGAGGGGGCTATACCCACCCCCATACAAGCGATACAAAACATTCACCATATCTTTGCATCCATTTGAAGTACATGGATGAAATTTGGTATACATGTTAATGGGATCGGATGAAGTAATCAAGTTAAGAAAAGAAAATAAAGTTTCATAGTTGAAAAGATAAACAAAGTTATTTGATTTATCGGTTTTGAATATTGCTGGAAGAAGTAGAGAAGTGTTTGGAGTCGAGTAGGAGGAGAATATATTGTGTAATGAAAATAATATTGACTGGGCGCAGCAAATCGTGTTTGCAATGCCTTAAAGGAATCATAGAAGACCCTTTATGGTATATATTATACATACATTTGTGATAACTATAGAAGGCGACGTTCTAATATATATTTTATATTATATATTTTTTTGTAAAAATTTTAAGATTTTTTGAATATGTTTTTGCGACTACACTCATATTAATTAGTATTGCTGTGTGGTCTGTGTGTGTGGTTTAACAGTTTGATTTATAGCATGGCAACTTAGGCCTTCAGCTATGTCTAATATAATATAATAGGTGGAGCTATGATTAAATCTAATTGGTTTTTAAATTAATATATATAAATAGTATATACAACTTATTTGAGTATGGTGGTTTAGGCACAATAATTGTACTTATAATAACAGATTTACATGTTTTTGTTGTTGTTTTTTTAGATTTTATGATATAAATTTGTTTTTTTAAGGAATTTAATAAGTAACTTAAAGTCATTTACCGATGGTGTTTTAAGTATATTTAATAAGTTTTTGTTAGGGAAATGTAGGTTGCGTTCTATTGTTCGGGAAGGAAATTGTAATAGAAGATGTTCTATGTTTATTGTAATGATGCTCTGGCAGAGTAGGCAGTATTTGGAGATATTTTTATTTAAGTAGTGTTCGTTTGTAAGTTTAGTGTGTCCGAGACTAAGTTTAATGAGTTTTGTTTGGTCCAGTCTCGATAGATCTTCTTGTTTTGTGTGTTTTAAAAAGTTAATAAAGTCTGTTTTATTAGAGTTTATATTTTTATACCAATTAGAGCATAAGTTTTGGTTTTGTAGCTGTGTTGATTTGAGTTGGTTTTTGTAGTGTTTGATAATATCGCTTATGTTGTTGTTGATTGTAGTAATTAGTGGGAATTTTTTTTGCTGATTTAGCGTTAGCATCGGCAAAATCATTGCCCATTATGTTTATGTGGCTTGGTATCCAAATAATTTTGAATTTATTGGAGTACCGGTTCAGAAGTGTTTTTATGGTCTCTGCGTAGAAGCTGTGGTTGTGGTGGTCGATTTTAATGCAGATAAGGAATCGGAGCATAATACAAACTTATCTCTGCAGAGTATATGGACGTGTATGCAGGTAGGATGCCAATTTTAAACACTGATTCCTCCGTCGTGATGGCGTATGACGTGTAATGTTCAGATTTTGATCCGTCTGTATAAACAAACTGATGCTGAGAGTGGTAGTTTTTGGAGACTAAAAATTTTTTGTGGAAAATTTATGGATTTGTAGAATTTTTTCGACCAAACGTTATCTACAAGCTGCAACTTTTGTAACAGTGGCGAATCTATTTCTATTTACCATATTTTAAATAGTTGCTCCAATTTCGTAAATATTCGAAATAAATACTTTACTAATTCTAATCCTCTTTACATCCTCTCTAATCCTTTAAAAAATATGATGATACTACTGATAAAGTTTCTAAAAGAAACAAACTTATACCACATAATTTAAATCTCATAATTTTAAATAATCAATAAGGAACTTAATGTTAATACCATTTTAGCAAATAATTAGTTCATAACTAGTTAATAAGCTTCGGCCAAAGGCTATAGCTTTTCCATAAGTTCGTATGTATATTTTATATTGCATAAGAACTGTTTATAATAATAATAATAATGTTAATTATTTCTGAATTAAATTGCCAGAACGGCTTGTTGCTTGTTAATTAGTCTCGTCTTTGTGTAATGGTTGTTATAAAGGATTCTGCAATAAGATTGCTTGTAGGGGTTGTTCTAAAGGCTCCTAGAGCAATTCTTTTTGCACTGTTTATAATTGTTTGTATTTTCTTTATATGTGTTGTTGCGTCATTATCATAGAAAACAAGGTCATAGTCATTTTTTGGTATTAAGATACTTTTAACGACTGATATAAGTGTAGCAGTAATACAGTTGAATTTGGTAGACGACAGGCGTTTTAATATGTCTAAACGTTTGTGAAGTGCTGGAATTAAATCATCTATATGTGAGTTCTCCTTGTTATTTATTTATAGAAAACCCTAAAAATTTTAGTTTGTTTACTTGGGGTATTGTGGAATTGTTCGTTGAAATTTGACTATTGCAGTTATGTTTTCTACTATTATGGATATGCTTACGTTTGTTTGGAGAGAGTATGGCACCGGATTGTAGACACCAGTTTTGAATGTTGTGAAAAAGACTATTAAAATTTACTAAAGATGATTTGTGGTTTATTAAAATATGGAAATCGTCAGCAAAAGCACAAAAGCTTATGTTCCTTTGTTGCTCTATGATGTTTGCTAGTTTGTTATACGATATCAAGAATAAAACAACAGAAATGTGTCATCCCTGTGGTATTCCATTGTGTAGAGCATATGTTTCTGCAGTGGTTAAAATTCTGCTTTAAATTTTCCTGTTTGTCAAAAAAATGTTTATAAAATTATATATTTTAGATCCTATTTTCCATTATTTTAGCTGATTTACAATAGAATGCCTGCCTACTCTATCGAAAGCCTTAGAGAAATCCAAGGATAAGATAAGAGGTATGGCGCTTTGCAGCAAGGGAACTCAATATCTGTTGATCTACATATAGTAGGTTATCAGTAACGGATTTACCTTGTTTGAAACCTAACTGATTCGGGTGAATTAATTTATTACTGGTGAGATACCACCACATTCTTTTAGCTATTATTTTATTTAAAACTTAGCTTAAACAAGAGTTAAGTGAGATTGGCCTGTAAGAGTTTATTGCTAAATTGTTGCCGCTCGGCTTAAGGATAGGGATTACAAGGCTAGCTTTGTAAGTTTGAGGTATGTAGCTATCAAATATATTATTGAAATGATCTAATATTTGTATTCAGTGCAGAAAGGAGTTCGATCATGGTTATTTTCCCTTCGATGAGTTCAGCTGTTGGTGATGTCGTATTGTTTGATGGCTGGGAAACTACCGAGTATTTTTTAAAGCAGAATTCTGATGCAAAATTGGCATCTTCGGACTCATTTTGCCAGTGGAGGGCAAATGCATTGGCTATCAATTGTTTATTTGTTATATACTGACTGGAAAGTGGATCTTGAATAAAGTAAATGTGTTTCGATGGATTTAAACCGCAGAAACGTCTGATGTTTGACCAGGTTTTAGAAATGGGTGTATTTGGGTTTATTTCTGCGGTGAATTTAGATGTAGAGGACTTTTGATAATTTAATTTGGCGACGATGTTTTGCATTTGCTGCTGCTGTTTTTGTTGTGATATGGTAGTAGATTTTAGGTTTTTGTTGTGTACTGGTTTTTGTGTGTTTGCCTAAATTTGTGCATTTGGTGTATTTTCAGATTGCTCCGTTGATGTTACTACATTTGCAAATGATGTGGTAAGTTCTTGGTTGTGTCTCTGATAGTAAATAGACTTAGCTGTTTTGTGGTCTACGTTATTGTTGGATTTTATTGCTGAAAGTTCAACTTGTTTACGGCATTCTGGGTATTTTTTATCGAGAGAACTGTGATCGTTAGCGGTATCTGGATTGTATTTGCAATTTATGCAGCTTTTGTTGTTGGTGCATAGCTCGGTTTCTTCAGAGTGTTTTTCCTATGAACAATTCTTGAATGTTTCTTTGCTTTTGCCTATTGATGTAGGGTGGCCGAATCGCAGGTAGCTCTTGCAGCGTAATGGAGGTGCGATGTATGGTCTAATGTTGACCTTTTCATATCCAATCTTCAGTTTTTTCAGGAAGTTGGTGGATTGCGAACGTTATAATAATGAAGTTCATTTGAGTAAATTACACCGTTTGAAGAATTAAGCGTATGTGCTCACTTGCAGTAACAGGGAAATTGCCGATTGAGTTTATTTTAAATAATTTTGGTTTAAATGAAGAGTGTGCCAGCTCTGCTTTTTTTGCACGACTCAACTTCCCCCCGCAGGTATAATCAACACATTTTTTAATTAAAAATTGCGAAACGTTTTCAAATGAATTATTGTCAGTTCTATTGTCAGTTCTATCTAAATTTAGCTTCAATTGAGTTTTTGTTCTATTAATGTCAGGCGGAATCATCATTGTTGTATGTTGGGCTCAATCCTAGTTTAGCGGTAGTTATGCACTTGTTTTTTTATTTTATTTTTGATGAATTTCGGTAAATTCGATATTTGTTGTATTGGCTTGCGGTTTATGATAGCGACACAGAAAGTGTTAGCAGAAATAACACGTCTTTACTCTATGAAGTTTAGAGTGTAACTGCAATTTATATATTATTGTTGGACTTGTTATTCAATTAAGCAATAATCTTATGAAGATCATCGTGACATGATTGATGAAACATATAGATCCCATTAAAATCATTTTATATATATTTAACTTAGCAAATAATTTTGTACCCAAAGGTAGAGCTGTAGAAACATCGAAACATCGGATTTTAAATTTATTATTTATAAAGTAGATAGTGAAAACGTATTTAACTGACAGAAATATGCAAGGTGGACCTCAGAAGTGTACACAATTTTGACCAGCATCAAAAGTCAAGCTTAGCTATATCCGGTTGTAATTCTGCCCACCAAACTTCGAATGGAAGTCTTATTTAATTTACATATGAGCAAATACCCAAACGAATTAAAAAAACAAAATCCAACAATCAGTAGCCCAACAATCAGTAACAACAGCAAGAATGTCTCTCAATTTCATTTCTATAGAATTGTAGAGATTTGGCATTTGCACATTCTATAGCGTGAAACGAGATGGTAGTTCATAACGGTGATTAAGGTGGGCATATGCCCACTTGTAAGCTGCGGATTATAGTTAATATGATATGCGTAGCACACATAAGATGGAATAATTTAAAACATTTCTAAAGCCTGTAAGCTGACATGGCCTTACAGGAACAACTGCACTACTACTCCCGAAAAGATCACAAATATCTAGTCTGGTAGCAGCCCTTACAGATTACTGTCTAAGATTTCGGTAATTTTCGTCCAAAAGGCTAGTGGTTAACTCTCACGACTTCTGCAGGAGTTTTAGGAATGTTGGAGGAAGAGAGCATTTGTTATGACGCTGTCAATACACGGTATGTTTACACATTTTCCTTGCTGTTTGACAAAATTCAAATAAGCGTGGTTTCTTTTAGTTTTTAAAGCTTAGAATGCCTACTGCATGATACCGTTTTTTTTCCAATGTTCCATCTAGGAAGTAGGATTTAGAGCTAAAGTCGGGATATTGGACTATTTTATACTCTGCACACACCATATTTGTTTGTAGTAGACAAGTCAAAGTATTCTATAGAATACATATATGAAATACATTTCAAAACGGTTAGGTTTTTTACCACTGCGGTACAACGATTGCGAGTTATAAAATATGAGGATACTGTTGCCTCTATGTGCTGATGGTGAATATATATGCCTTATGTTACATACATTTTGACATTTCAACAAACCTTATATACTCTGCTACAAATATTTTGTGAAGGGTATAAAAATTATTTTAAAAAAAACAATGTTTTGCAGCATCATTTTTATAGAAAGTCTGAAGAGTGGCAAAAAGTTTACGTCGAGTAATTTCGTTCAACATGACGTTTGCCGATTTTATTGTTTTAATATAACTCAAAATATGCGACAGCAAATGAAGACGAGATAAATGTGAAGATAACATGCCAACTCAATTATACATATATATCTATCTTTACATTTATGTATATAAAAATTAATTTTGTATGTATATATGTACATATGTTCCTTATAAAAAGCCAAACCGTTCAACTATTTGCGTTCCAATTCACAGACGATAATTTGGTTAAAATCTGAGAAGAGCTAAGAAATTTTGTATACATGTTATCGTGGCAAAAAATCCTGTTAACTTCGGCTAAAATCAGAGGGGGCTATGCCCCACACCCACCATATAAACGATGAACAAAATTCATCATATTTTTGTATCCATTCATGGGATCGGAATCGCGTGATGTTCAGGCATGAAGCCTAAACATGTCATATGAGGCAAAACTCTCAAAGACGTCCGATAAAAACAACGCACACATAGTGCAGTTGTCATACGCATTAGAGCTGCTCTTGATAAGTGCAGCGTGTGTATTTTTAATCGTCATCGTTTTAATAGCTCCATCTAAGCGTTGGTATGTAACACTTGACAAGTGCAACGACTTAATTTATGATGTACATCGTTGGTTTTAATAGTTTCTGCTACGCGTCTTTTTACATTATAAATAGTTTAGATTACGCTGAGGCCTACAACCTCTGCGATAGCATTTTAATAGTTTAAGAATAGAATAAGTTTTATGAATAAAAAGGGAGCCGCTCGCTAGAGCGGCTCAGTAGTTAATGAACACTCAAAATATAAGCGTCGATTATTTGCGCGTTATAAATGTATCTCGTACCTAGAGAGCTCTACACGTGAAGTAAAATCATAAGTCCCCTATAATTTTGATCAAACTTAACAAATACTTCCACCGATGCAAAGATATGTTGAATTTAGTTTATCGCTTATATTACTTCACCCAGTCCTGAAAAAAGGTATACCAAATTTCGCCACTGTACCTCAAATCAATGCAAAGATATATAAAATTTAGTTTATGTCTTATATGAGAGGGTGATAAATAAAAGGATTACTTCACCTGATCCAATTAACATATATTCTAAATTTCAATTCTGTACCTCAAATGGATGCAAAGAAATGTTGAATTTAATGTACCTCTTGTATGGGGGTGGGGTTAGAACCAACTTAACAGGATTACTTTTATCGATCCCAATAACATTTTTACCAATTTTCATCCCTGTGCCATATATGAGTTCCAAGATATAACGAATTTTGTTTACCGATTAAAGGGTATGTATATATACATATATATATATACATATATATATATATATATATATATATACATTTATAAGTACACACATATAAACACACACGCTCCCATATATATATTATATATATATATACATATATATATATATGTATATATGTATATTAGGGTGGGTCGATTTAAAAATCGCTTAGGCACATATGATTTTCGGATTCTAGGATTCAAAGTAAGAAACTTTGCTCAAGAAACCATACCTCTAAAATGAATTCTGATGTCCCTCGTTTTAACGTGTCGGTACGTGTAGGTAAACTCAGTGAAATGGCTATTTCTTGGCACCGGTGCATCCTACGGTAATGGAATGTATGGTGTAGAATGCGATGAAACTAGTTGCAAAAGTAAAAAAGTTCATCCAAGGGGGTGAAATCTCCAAAAATGGTGATTTGTTGATATTTTTGTATGGGAGACCCCCTAGGGGTCTAGGGCATGGGTAGGTCGACCCTCCAAAGTTAGTGGGGGTTCGTCATACATTTGGACTCGATTGGGGCACTCTAAATGGGTCAAAACAGGATTTTTTGAAATTTGACCTTTTGGGAATCATCAGAATTCTGATGTCCCTCATTTTAACGAGTAGGTACCCAAAAGGTCATTGTATATATATATATATATGTATATATATACATATATATATATATATGTATATATATATATATACATATGTATATATATATATTTATATATGTATATATGTATATATATATATATATATATATATGGGAGTGTGTGTGTATGTATGTGTATATGGCTGTGTATGTATGTATTTATGAAAGATGCAGAGGCTGACATCACCGCAATCCAAGAAATCCGATGGATAGGACAGAGTTGCTCTAAAAAAGAATCCTGTGACATCTACTACAGGTGCCATGCGAGTAAGCACGAATTTGGATGTGGTTTCGTGGTGAGTAGGAAACTACTTGGTCTTGTCTCTAGGTTCACGCCTGTTGAGGAGCGCCTAGCCGCGATACGCATCAAGGCTAAACATTTTTATATTAGCCTGATTTGTGCGCACGCCCCAACGGAAGAGAAAGAGATCGATGCTAAAGATGAGTTCTATGAGCGCTTGGAACGTCTGTACGAGCGCTGTCTCAAACACGATGTCAAAACCGTGCTTGGCGATTTCAACGCCAAGATTGGGAAGGAAGGAATCTTTGGCCCAATCGTCGGAAGATTTAGCGTTCACGACACTACCTCCAATAATAGAGAGAGGCTAATCCATTTCGCCGCAGGTCGGAACATGGTAGTTAGTAGTACCAGATTTCAACATCTTAACATCCACAAGGCAACATAGCTGAGTCCTGATCAAATAACACGCAACCAAATTGACCCAACATTGACTCGGAACACTATCTCGTCGCAGCCAAGGTACGCACTAGACTCAGCGTAGTACACGCCGCACGTTCCAACATGCAACGAAAGCTAGACATCGGCAAGTTGCAATCAGAACAGACCACCGCAGCCTTCTCAAACACACTCTTTCGACTGCTCCGGGAAAGCTCTACGTCTGCTCAAGATATATGTGAGCAGTGGAAACATATCACCCGCTCCATGGATAGGGCTGCCAAGGATGTCATTGGTTATTCAAAACCTGTGAAGAATTCTTGGTAAGACGAGGAGTGTCGCAATGCTACTGCAAAGAGCAACGCGAGCTGCTAGAGAGCGATATCGAGAGAAACGGAGAGATGAGAAACGCCTTTTCAGACGCAAGAAAAAGGAGCAAGGAAGGAGGGAGTTTGGGATGTTGAGATGTTACGTCACAAAAATGAAGCTCGAAAATTCTATCAAAAGGTCAAGCGGCTGACTGAAGGTTTTAAGCCCGGAGTAGTTTTCTGTAAGGATGACAATAGAAATCTAGTAACGGATGAACAGGAATCACTGAGATTATGGAGGAGTCATTTCTCCAACCTACTCGGAGGCGATGAAGCGCACAATACCGCCGATAGATAAATGACAACGGAACCACCAGTTAATGATGACACTATTGTAGAGCCACCGGACTATAACGAAGTCGATTCAGTTATTAAAAAGCTGAAAAATAACAAAGCGGCTGCCAGCTGAGTTATTTTAGACCGGCGGCGAAGATTTGGTTAGGAGTATGCACCTACTTTTATGCAAGCTATGGTCCGCTGAACGCATAACTAATCACTGGAATCTCAGGGTTCTCTGTCCTATCTTTAAGAAAGGAGACCCCGCTGTTTAAGCCAACTACCGCGGAATAAGTCTCCTTTCCATTGGATATAAGACTCTGTTGAGCGTATTGTGTAATAGGCTGAAGCCATATACCGATTCACTGATAGGACAATATCAGTGTGGCTTCAGACCAAAAAGGTCGACCAGTGACCAAATAGTCACATTACGCTAAATCTTGGAAAAGACCCGTGAGTTCAACAAAGACACTCGCCACCTATTTGTCGATTATAAAGCCGCTTCCGACACGCCGAAGTTCTTCGATGCCCTGTCTGCACTAGGTATCCCGGCAAAGATTGTCCGTCTTTGCATGGCGACGCTATCTAACACACAAAGCGTTGTCAGGGTGGGGAAAAACTCTCCTACCCCTTTGATACCAAGAGAGGTTTCAGGCAGGGCGAGTAACAACAACGTCACACTGGAGATCAGGCGAAGAATCACGCTTGCAAACAGACGCTTTTTTGGGCTGAGCAAGCAAATGAGAAGTAAAGCCCTCTCTCGACAGACGAAAATAAAGATCTATAAAACGCTGATACTCCCGGTCCTATTGTATGGCGCAGAGGCATGGACCGTGATTGAGTCGGACGAGAAGTCTTCGAGAGGAAGATTCTTCGCAGGATCTTTGGTCCTATTAGAGTCGGCGACGAGTTTAGGTCCCGTATGAACCGCGAGCTGTACGAGCTATTCGATCGAGGTTGACATAGCCCAGCGGATTAAATTCCTGCGGCTGCACTGGGCTGCGCACCTCATTCAAATGGATGAAAGAGCTCCAGCACGCATGGTGTACATGGGGGGCCCAAACTTGATTGGTGGACGCCGACATAGAGGACGACCGGGCACTCGATGGAATGACCATGTATGGAGAGATCTCTCCGTACTTGGCATTCAAAACGACTGGCGCCAGCGCTCACAAGATTATACATATATACTTAATTTCTTACTTATATGGTCGTCAACCGTCTGCCGGTCATATATATATATATAATTGTCAAGAAAGTGTTTTCACAATGGAAAAAACACATTTTTATGCTTATTTGTATAAAAAAAAATTGTAATTGTTTTGTAAATTAAAAAAAAAAAACAATTTAAATTCAATCCATTATTACTTAGCTAAAAATGCCTAATAACTATACATATTCATTAGCAAATTAAAGGGAGAAAAATAAAAAACAAATCAAACTCAAAATTCATTATGTCAAGAAAGTGTTTGCACGTCTATTACCTTATGCGTTTTTCAAACGTTGTGTACTGCGAATTATCTTTACCGTTGCATTTATTTCTTCGTTTGCTATTAGTTGCTCATTCTACATCATACTCGTTCATTGTTGTTTTAATTTGAATATGATAAGACGTATTATTTGTATGTGCCGGGTAAACGAATTTCGTTTGATAATGTCCAATTGGGGTGTTATCAATACCAAATGGGCAAAAGCACAAAAGTTCGAACCAATAAAAACTCCCCACTAGTACGCATTAGCAGCGTGGCACCGAACAGCGATTTGATTTCTGCACCGGCGCCCGCAGCAACAGCAGGAGTGGTCGCAAACTTAACGAAGCGATTGATTCAAGCAAGCTAGGGTATCAACTACGCGCAAGCACCGGACATAACCCTGTAATTTTAAATGAATTGCAACAACTATTAAAAAGCGAGTAATTGAAGCAAGGAGGGGCATGTACCCTATACGTGCACCCTACTTAAATTGAGGCAATGTTGCCTGATTTTCTTCGAATAAAAGTCATTAACCGCAATCGATTGGCATCGCGTGGATGACCGCGGCGCCATATTTGTTGATACCCTACCCCTGCTTTTGATCGAAATTGCGGTATTATACCCTATTTGTAACCTGGTATTTTCTTTACTAATTCATTATTTATTGACTATTCGTTATTTAAAACTCATATATATCTAACTTTATCTCAATGTATTATAATTATAAAGCAGATTAATTCGTTTAGAGACTTAAGTGTGAATATAAAGAAAATGAGAAGCCAGAGAGTTCGAGTAAATTCGTAGTCAAATAACAAACATAAATATTGTTAAAGAAAAGAACAAAAAATATAATTAAGTCAGATTACCGCCACGTTAGGACAGGTTAGCCCAAAAGCCTTAAGAGCGTTCTAGTAGGTAGGAAAAATCTTTCCGAACAGGCGTAAAAATAAAAAAAAACCTATCGAATATTAAAATTTTATGGATACATCGCTCCTACTCTCTAGGCTGGATAATAATAGTCAATACGTTTTTCCAAATACTGTCAGTTACTCAGCCAATAATTTTTTTTTTGTCGTAATGTTTTTCTTATTATAAGAAGTGTTTTTTTTTAGATTAAATCTTCCAATTTATAATATATTTAGTTATTAAAAAATTGGATGGATGAAATCTGTATTAAAAACTCGTATATTGTTAAAATGAAAAAGGACTGAATTAGTTCTCAATTCACTAGGTCACTCAAAAATGATGGGTAAGACGATATGGAACAGTAGTCTACGCGTGTGATGCTTTAGAGCATTATTAATGGGGAGTTGCCAGAGCGGATATTGTAGGCGACTTCAGGAAGGATGGGGCACGACGGATCAGTAACACCTATGATCTCGCTACTTTTGTTCTCATGTTTCTCGTTATTACCATCGCAAACGTCTGAACGTATTTTCTCGTTCAGTTTTTTTTTGTTGTTGCATCTATCTTTTCGAGTTTCGGTGGTCGGTCCCATCCCTGAAGAGACGCTGAGCTATGGCTGGAGTACAGATAAAGGAGAAGTCGCTCGACAGTAGCAGATAGAATGTAACACGCTAATGAGCTGTCAGATATGTTTGGAATAGGTCTTCGTACAGTGTATAATATAATAAATCGGTCAAAAAAGAAAATTGGTTGGATGATCGTTCAGAACGATTCTTAATAAGTGGATAAAATCGAACATGTTTCAACACGGACACTTGCTAGTGAGCTAAAAGCAGAGCGTGGCGTAAAGCAGGTCCTCCATAAAAACAAATACACGTCCATAGTTGCCCGCAAAAACACACTTCTACCTGTTGTTAATTTTAATAAACGACTCACGTTCGCAATCGAGCATCTAAGCGAGCCCATTGAATACTGGAACGACAGTATTTTTACGATAAAACAAAAGAGGAAGTGGTTGCTCTATTACTGCAAAAAAGTGGTAGATACACCAGCACAGATTCCTGATTTAAATCCTTTTAAAAATTTATTGATGTTTTTAAAAAAAAATTTGGCTAAACGGCACCCCAAAACAAGCAAGAGCTAAAAACTGCAATATTAGACAAGTGGTCAAGATTCCAAACGAATATGACTTACAAAACCTGATATTTTTCATGAAGAAACGGCTCCAAGCCGTGGTGGATGCCAAAGATGGCCACACAAAATACTAACCTTTTTTTATTTTGTATATTACTCTAAGGATATTACTTTAAGTTTGTTATTAAAACACTTGTATAAATGGACAATATAAGCTTGTATACCAAACTTCAGTCCAATGTACATACATATCTGCAAAATGTATACCAAAGTGTAATAACACTCAAATAGGGTTACATGGCTAGAATAAGAAAATAAAATATGTATTAAGAATATACACTTTACGGGTTAGATACTGCATACTAGCTAACATCATGATGTGGCCACAACGAGGTACAGATCGTTCACAAATCATTTCAATTTATATTCTTCCATTTAGATTATATTCATTTAAACAGTTTAATTCTTTACATGTATAGGTGAAACAAGTAAGAAAAAGTTAACATATATCATTTGGATGTTCTCTGAAAAAGTTTCGTAAAACTGCAGATATGTATGTAAAATGCACATATCACAATCAGAACGCGGACAGAATTAAAATCATGCATATGTTCCAAATTGACAACGTTGGATTATAAATAAATAAACATATATTAGTATATTGAAATTTTTGATATGCGGACTTGGCCTTTTGTTTTCCTCATGTATTATTCCAATGGATCCTCATGTATTATTCCAATGGATCGTATTTCTACCGCCGGCGCGGTACCTTACAATTAACACCTAAACTTACTTCTCTCTTTACCCTTTATGTAAGTACCAATTCTCATCCATCTACTTCAAAGAGTATTAGATATACGACTAAGTTGTTTTGGGGCGGGGCGCTGCCAATTTTTCCAGTAGTAGGACGCGTGAGAAATGTAATCGAAATCCAAAATAGCAAAACTACGGACCGCGAACATACTTTACAGGAATGCTTTCCTGATCTAACGGAAGTTTGCCTGGAAATTTATTTTGGTTGCGACATAGCTGCTTTTAATTTTGACTAAATTTAAAATAAAACTTAAACTAACTTTAAAAAAGCTAAGATATCAGACAGTGAAAGTCCGGTCAAACTCGGTCCATCCGATTCGTACGTAACAAACAGATAGAGAAACATTTTAATAATCGCTTTTTGGTATTAGATTCGTATAAACTTACATTCATGTGCATTTATTAAAAAACTTTTATTTTGTAATTACAAACAAGCACTCCAATGTTATGTATCTATTCATATACATATGTATGTACATATTGACAATTGTTATGCAAGACTTAAGTTAGGGAACCTTTCTAAAATTAAAATCTAAAGTAAAATCCAGAGTACCGTGCATAGGGCTAGTGTAAAGAGTATATATTTTATTGTTACTTTATATGTACAAAAAATGTCCAAAAACATATAGGGCAACCCATGTGCATAAGTACGACCAATGACAAGCATTATGAAGTCGATTATTGCCAAAGAAACGCCATATGGCAACCAGAAATACACATGTGTGTTTTATTGCATTGGTACACCAATACAAGCACATAAGCCAGTACATATGGTACAGCGTAGCTAATGCTACCATGAACAGGTCAGGCCTTTAAGCTTCGTATCACACATGTACATACATAGGTATAGATGAATATTAAAACATAAAAACAGATGGTGTAGTAAAGATGAGAAATAGAAACAAATAATGCTGCAGATGGCTTTTTATGTTAAAGGCGTTTATATTTTAACAAAAGTTTAATTTTAATGGTGGGTGTACCAATGCAGAAATATTCATATATATGAATTTTAAAAGGTTTCATACTTTTGTATTATTTAGTTTTTCAACAGTTTTTAATTTTAAATCCGATTGTAATATATGCATAGTACATATGTATATACTAAGATTATGCGAAAGCAATAATTGTTGGTTATAAAGTGATTCATTTTTTTAAAAAACTAATGAACATTAATTTTATAATGTGATGAAATCGTACTAACTGTTCTGTTTTTCGACTTTTATTTTTAATTTTATTTAGTACTTTTGTGAATAATAAAGAAAATTTTTTTCCATTAGCCTAACTCCTTAGTCGCTATGGCTTAATCGTTGAACATAATTTGCAATTGTGATCCAAAACTTTCTAATAATAATAATAAAAGTTTCATTAATTAAATCAGATCCCTTCGAAAAATCAAGCAAACTTTATTTGTCTGCATGATTGTATGCGGGTAATTCACTCAAATTTCGATTTTTAAGCGAGAACATATTTTTTATCAGAAACAATAAACTTATAAAAATATTATTATTATTATTAGAAAGTATTGGATCACAACTGCTAAGTACCCTTAAACAGGTCTGCGGTTCGACATATTCTTAATTTTCATCTGTGCCTTGTAATCCCACAAACTAGTCCCTCACTTTGTTATTTCTTTTTATAATCCACACCACACTATTTAATTAGCATTAAATTCTTTATTTTTTATTTCAAATGATCATTTCATTTGAAAATATATAATCACATAATTTCAAATCATTTGTTATTATGTCATTCTACATCTTGAATGCTTTTACTGTTTTTATGGTTAAAATATTAAGTTACTGCCACATTTGATTATAGTTCTTAGATTTGGACTGATTGCAAACTACGTAAACAAATAAAAGAAAATTATTTCCTTATAGTTACTAGAAGAGCTTTACCAGAAGTAGCTCATCTATGAAAAAAATCTAGCTTTGACTTAAAATCGTGTTGTTATGTTTACGTGATAAAAACTACCGAAACGAAGGGTGTTTAAATTTTATATGGATTCAAATTTAGTTTGAAAAGTAGTGGAAATTATAAGAAAAAAACTATGAAGCGATGATCATGAGAGATATAATAAAGTTCTAAAAATAAACGTTTTGTCTTCAGTACATTGAATAATGAGTGTTACAAGTGAGAGAGTGAGAAAGATAGAGAGAAGGGAGTGAGAGAGTGGAATGGGAGAGATAGAGGAAAGAGAGAGAAAATAATTCCAAGCCAGTCAGCAAAATATTGAATATGGCTGGTGGAGCAAAATAGCTTCAAATGATCACAGAATATTCGGAGGTAGTGGTGTTGACAATATACATACGTATGTATGTATATGTATAATCGCGAGTAAAGAACAGTTGCGCACCCACGACTTCGTATATACAAGCGAGCACTTTTAGTATATTGTATGTATCTTTATGATATACGCTCTAGATTTGGCTCTCGCTGTCAGTATCTATCTATAGATACATGACGTTGGTACTATTAGATTAGTCAGCGAATTGTAAAAAAATATATTTGATTTTTGTTTTTCGTCTGTGAAAAGAGCTCTCATTGTGGCGTTTTTCTTCTCTTATTTTGTATTTCTTTTTGTTAACTTGGGATATAGTGCAACTATTTTATTTATCCATACATACATATGTAGGTACACAATACGTTACCTAAAGTCATGTTTTTGGTCTGACCGCTTTGCTTACTAAGCGGAAAATATTTAAAACAACCTAATATTTTCATCTGGATTTGACAATACTTACAAAATAAATGGAAGGAAATTTAGAAAATTAAAGTCGCACATGTATCAAAAATAGTCTAATCTGAAATATTATAATACAGGTATTTTTTGTATATACATATAGACGTATACAAGTACTAGCATTTAAACCAGGTATAGACATGATATAAAAACTCCCCATAGAGTTTGGAATCCCAACCGTTGTAGAAGAAACGATTTGGCTTCTCACCTAAACTTGAATATTCAACGCACTCAATAAAAATCACCGTTTGGGTCTGCCATCATACATGTCTTCTATCATATGGTCACAAACAAATTATTATTTTATAATTCACGAATTCTTTTTATTTTCATTTTTATGCATTAACTTAATAATAAATTTGATTATAGTTGTTGACTTATTGCAAATTGAGAACACAATTAAAAAAAAAAAATAAGATCTAGAGAGTTTGAGTAATTAGAGTCTCCGTATCTATAGGTCACACCCGGATATTTGTCTCTCACATGCACTTTTTTCAAAACGGTGAGTAGGTAAAACATGTTTTTTGTTTTTATTTTGAATTTATTTTTAAATTCAACATTTTTTAATTTAATCAATCAAATTTTATTATATTCATTTGTGTGATTGTCACGAAACTGCTTTTTTTCTTCCATTCAAACATAGTATAAAAATTTTTTATTGGTTTAACAGATAGTTGGTAATGCATTGATTGGGACATCCTAGGACCTATGCAATCAGTGTGTTTGTATGTGCACTATTTATTTTAAAAGAATAATTTGAAAGTTGGTATGGAGACTTTTAATATCTATAAACGACACGCTTCTAAAGATTGGTGTTATTCAACACGCTTTTTGAGTTTTGAACGAATAGCTAAATATTACTAATCTTGGTCAAGTAAAATTATGTATCTAAATACACGAACTATTACGTCTCCAAAATTATACTAAACATATGAAAGAAAAGAAAAAAAAACAACGAACCGAAGCCTATTCGGGTATAAATGTAAATAAAGTAAAAAAAATATTTTTTTCTGACTATATAAAAAAAAAAGTACAAAGAACATGAATAGGAAATGTTAACTTTGGTAAAACCGAAGCTTAAATACTCTTCACACACTACTACGTAATTAGTTTTAAACATTGTGATTAATTTATACTTGAACTCAAATTCTGTGCGAAGAATATAAATATAACAAAAATGGGGCGTAGCATATCACCATATATACTCTATAATCTACTCATAACAATATGTTTTAGTTGGATGAATAACAATTTTTTATAAAAATCGAGATACAGACAAACTGACAAAACTATTTCACACTATATGTATGATGTAAAACACAATTGTTATACAAAATAAATAACGTGTTAATATCTTTAATTCAGGGTAGTACTTAACACATACTATCACATATTACCCTTGTGTGTGAAGAAGACGACAACGAATTTCAACTTGAATATTACTGTCGAAGTTGATTTGCTCAGCCGAAATGGCAGTAAAGTAAACGCCACACGAAGAACCTTATAGTGTAAAAGAATGTATCGACGTCGCGAAAGCAGAATTTTCTAAACAATCCATCCGTGGTGGGAAACGACTCACTGCTTAAATTACATTAAACTTTACAAAAATTAATACTATTGCTTCTTCATTGTGCTCTCTCCACTCATTCAATTTTGCATTGGCCAAAAAAGGAATGCTTAGTCAATTTGGAGCTGCAGACAAGAACATGGTACAATTATTGCTTCTGTGGGGATTGGGCATCGATCTCTCCGGTTAGAGCCAAAAATTATTGGAAAACGTCCCTTGATCCCATTGACATGTATACCAAATTTCTCTGTACCTCAACTGGAGGCAAAGATATGACGAATTTTGTTTACCACTTATATGGGATTTTAACAAAAATAGGCTATGTATGTCTTTTCACCGTTATTAGAAGAATCCTGTTATCTGTAGAGAATAACTTATTTCTCATATGGGTCCCCAGCCACTGCAGTATAGTTGGAAATGAATTAGCTGATCAAACTGCTAAATACAGTCTCAGGTTTCCTTTAATAGTGGAAAGAAAATTAAACACCGTTGACATAAGTAAACATTTAAAACAATGCAATAAAAGCTTCAGGGAAATTCTGTGGGACAACACTTCACTGCACTACAAAAATGTTAACCCAAACAAAACATTGACAGAGCTGCCTCTCACTGCAAACACAAAAACTCTTTCAAGATATGACCGAATAAAAGTTGCTCGTTTACGCTTGGGACACACGAAGTTAACTCACGACTACATCATAAGTAAGACAACTCCACCTATAAGCCAGAACTACAACACAACGCTAACTATTATGCACATCCTCATTGTCTGTCCGATATTACAGCCTTACAGAAACAAATACCTTCCTAACATCCTTACCATACCCAAATTACCTCATTTAGTAACATAAATAAAACAATCTCCTTCCTTAAATCTATTAATACTTTTCACTCGCTGTAACAATACAATACAATACTCTTAAAATGTACAAATTTGTAAAATAATAGCAAATAATTTGTAAATAGTTAATAAGTAAAATATAGTTTTAATTAGATATAAGCTTAAGGCCCCTGTTGCTCTAGCTTTAAATTAAGTTACACGCAATTTGTAATTGCGCGATAATTTTATTAAATAAATAAATAAATAATGTCTTTTCAATCTCCTGCCTATTTCTATACCAAAATTCATACCAATTGGCTTAGCGGTTTAGTAGTGATGTACGCCAATAAACAAAAAATTGTCTACGATTTGATTTTATGTATAGATTACACTATGCTTTGTGCATAGTTTGAGTGATTTCAGTATGATGAAATTTTAATCCGTTGCTTTAATTTTGAGAGTTGCGTGACCTAATATAACTGAAGCATGATTTCAAGTATATCACCAATGAATGAATGACATACAAAATTCAATCCAAATTCCTTATAATGTTAATATTAAAGAGAAAAAGCCAATATTTATTAAAGAAACATTTTTTATTTGAAGAATTATCAACATGAACTTCATACTATCTTATAGTGCCTTTTTGAGGTTTTGAAAACCATCTTTTTACATACATATGTCTCAACGCACGAGACACCTCCTTTAAATATAATTTTTTCAATAAAAAAAACCTTTTAAATCAGTAGTAAAACTGCAATAATGTAATCAAGTAGACAAACTATATTGTGAGCCTCATATTAAAAAACAATTAATTGTCATTAAAAATTGCATTTATCTTTCTCAAAACATTTTCTGATTTATAAACCATATTTTGTCTTTATGATTTATATAAACATACACACATTATTCATCAGTTTGACAATGCGGATCAATTTAACGATGTGCATATTTCGGTTACTTGAAATTATAGTTCTATTTGCGAAGCTTTTTTCATTAATATTGTTGAAGGAGTACGAAAACCTATTTTATTAATTATATTCAACGATAAAGATAATTAATTGTACAAATCACAATACAGAAAAACTATCCCGAATTTTATTTAAAATTGTTAAACAGGTGCAGCAAAAACAACTACACAATTCAGGTCCAAATGGTGGAACATGGTCGACTGTTACAGAAAGTGATTAACACTAATGATTGCAATATCTTTTCTCACACAGCATGATACGCTCAACCTTTCCAACTATCCGTTCCTTGCCTTACGGTTCATCTTTTAATCTGATATTGTATTTACATATGTATGTCGAGACGCGTATGATCATTTGCAAGTGTGGTTAACCGAAATTTTACTAAATCTTTTAGAAACAATTACTAATGCTGTTGAAGTCAGGACTGATCTCGAATATGTACATATAAAATCTCCGACTTTTTCTCTACAATGTTATATACATTTTTACAATTCAACAATCTCAATATGCGCTGATCGCAAATAATAGCGTGCTGAATATATGTATGTATATATTATTATGATTGGTAAATTATATTGAACACAATATTTTGCACATTACTTAGAATGCAATAAATATCACTTCACGTTTCATTTCCTCCAAAAAGCCATAATTTCTGTGCAATTATATAGAAAAACGGAATTGCACTCTAAATTAATTTACTTGTGTCAAGATTTTGATACACATACTAGCTATTATAACTTGTTTTAGAATAAAAAAAAAAATCAGCAATAAAAGCAAATAAAAAAAAATTACGTTATGATCGGTCTAGTTCGCGACAACACAATTTACGAAACCGAGATAATTTTATTTACAGCGCGTACTCCAACCTGACCTTACAGCGCGTTCGATGCAACTGTTGCTTTTTGCAACAACCAGCGAATTTTACGTATCAGATAGTTATCGGCGACATTCAACGGTTATCGGTCTTAAATTAATAACCGCTATAGACAGATAGGTACATACAGGGATTAGCGTGAAGTTAACAACCCCTAGTTAACAACCCGCTACAAGTGGGAATGAAACAGTTATCGATATCGAAAACAGGGCATTTTATAATCTGCATATTAATACAAAATGATGAATTAAAACAGAAAATAAAAAGTAAAATGCAAACGCAAATAGAAAGACAGTTGTCTACTCTAAATTTCCGAACTAATTCTCAAGAAAAAACCTGTAAGGAATGGCTAAAAATCCAAACTCAAAATGGTACCGCCTTTTCTGCACTTCTTTATGCTCAAATATCTTTTTAACAGTACCTCGTGTGTATGAAACATGGGGGTGAAATGTATAGCCGAAACTGAGACCTATCCAATGGTACCCATGTCATATGAAAGTCGTCGTACGCCTTAGTACAAAATTTTTCAAAAACTACAAAATTTGTATGCAACGAACAACGAGTGCATTTTTTTCATAGGGGGTTGTTAGGGTCAACGGAAAATCGTGCGTATGAAACATGGGGGTTAAATGGATAGCCGAAACTGAGACCTATCCAATGGTACACATGTCATATGAAAGTCGTCGTACGCCTTAGTACAAAATTTTTCAAAATCTACAAAATTTGTATGCAACGAAGAACGAGTGCATTTTTTTCATAGGGGATTGTTAGGGTTAAGGGAAAATCGTGCGTTTGAAGCAGGGGGGTAAAATGGATAGCCGAAAGTGAGACCTATTCAATGGTACCCATGTCATATGCAAGTCGCCGTACGCCTTAGTACAAAATTTTTCAAAATCTACAAAATTTGTATGCAACGAAGAACGAGTGCATTTTTTTCATAGGGGGTTGTTAGGGTTAACGGAAAATCGTGCGTATGAAACATGGGGGTGAAATGGATAGCCGAAACTGAGACCTATCCAATGGTACCCATGTCATATGAAAGTCGTCGTACGCCTTAGTACAAAATTTTTCAAAATCTACAAAATTTGTATGCAATGAAGAACGAGTGCATTTTTTTCATAGGGGGTTGTTAAGGTTAACGGTAAATCGTGCGTATGAAACATGGGGGTCAAATGGATAGCCGAAACTGAGACCTATCCAATAGTACCCATGTCATATGAAAGTCGTCGTACGCCTTAGTACAAAATTTTTCAAAAACTACAAACATTTTTGATTTTTTGCGGGCTCCATAAACAAACATCTGTCTTCCTTGTCTAACTTACAAGAAATTCACGAGATCTTCATGCCAGTGTTACCGAATAGCAAATAAAATCTCTTGAAGACAAAAGTATCTGTACAGACGTCAACTCCATTGATATATTTTGCAGACAACAGTATTTGTACAGACGTCAACTCAATTGAAATATGTTGTATAAGTAAACTGAACTGGACAGGAAGAATGTCTTTGGTATTTTGTCGTTTCCAATTGTTAAAGGCCTGTTGCGCATACAACAGAAACTGAAAAGAAACTGAAACTGATTTTTAGTTTCTGTTGTACAATTAGAAACTGAGCTGAAACTTAATGTCATTTTTCATCATTTAACATTTTTATCACTGCTATATTTTGTATTTTTCTGTCATTCAGTACTGAAAGAAGTCAAAAGTACTATTTTCAGTTTCAGTTGCTGCGGACGAGTGAATTCTAAAATTCAGTTTTAGTTTCAGTTTCCGCTGCACTATGATTTTTTTGCCAGTTTTTTTGGCATAAATTCATAATTTTTTTTTTTTATATTTCAAAAAAATTGGTTTTTTATTTGTTAAATTTTCCACTTAAGCTAACATTAAATACATTTTTATTGATATGACAACACCATTTTCGTGGCATGCAGTCAAAGTCACCAGATTGTGTGAAAAACGTATGAATGTAAATTTTACGAAAAGTTTTTGTAATCTTTCAAAGCGTGCAGTGTCTATTAGAATAACAAAAAATAACAAGTGTTATAATGGAAAACGTTAATCAAGGTATGTAAAATAATTATAATAAGACTGTTTAAACATATTTAAACATATTGTTCCCGCTGCTTCTGCAACGCCCTTGTATTATTGTCAAGTACCAAGAGACCACATTGGCCTTCCACAATATATTTTAATATACTTTCCTGCTGCTTGTGCGTGAAATAATAAATACGATAAGATGTGAGCAAGCCGAGCATGCGCGTCTAACGATTAAATTTACGATCCATAAATTATGTACTTGGATGACAAACGATCAATGCAGCGCACACATCTTTAATATAAAAAGATGTGTCAATAAACTCATAAAACCGTACTAGCTATGTAATAAAAATATAAACATACACGCAATATACAATATAATACATACATACATATACTACATAAATACAGTCCAACTAGCTCTTAAGAATTGTATATAAGTAAAGGATTAATAAAAATAAGACGAGTTCTTTAACGGAATCCAATGAGTGTGCATTCAAAGACCGACAGAAGGGATCACGCAAGAAAGTGCAGTCGAGTGGAAAACATGTCAGACGTCTTCAATAGAGCTATGGATAGTTCTGACCCTTTATTGTCTAGTATATTTTTGAAAGAAACACAAAATAAAAACAAAACAAAAATCATACCAGAAGACGTTATCGCGCTCTTGCAAACACCAGAAATTTTGACAGATAAAGTTGGTCGATAGAGCGACGAGAATAACGACCATAATGTTGAAGCGAATGAGGAGGAAGACGAGAAACAGGATGATAAAGATGAATATGAAGATGATGAACCAGGACTTGGGGAGATTGGGATCGTTTGCTCAAGCGCACCTGGGAATGGCCAACAATGATTCTTGTGTCAAACGGTCCAAGCAACTCACACGTCCGTTAGGACACGTATCTCCTGGGTACCCTCTGAACATCAGTTCAGAGGTGAGCTAACGTGAGAAGGCGAAGGGGCCCCCTCTCCTTTAATAAGGGGTTGGTGCGCTGGGCTTCGGCTTTATATTAGCCTGATTTGTGCGCACGCCCCGACGGAAAAGAAAGACGACGATGCTAAAGATGAGTTCTATGAGCGCTTGAAACGTCTGTACGAGCGCTGTCCCAAACACGATGTCAAAATCGTCCTTGGCGATTTCAATGCCAAGATTGGGAAGGAAGGAATCTTTGGCCTAACCGTCGGAAAATTTAGCCTTCAAGACACTACCTCCAATAATGGAGAGAGGCTAATCGATTTCGCCGCAGGTCGGAACATGGTAGTTAGTAGTACCAGATTTGAACATCTTAACATCCACAAGGCTACATGGCTGAGTCCTGATCAAATAACACGCAACCAAATTGATCATGTTCTGATTGACGGAATGCACGCATCGAGCGTGTTGGACGTGCGAACGTTACGTGGTCCCAACATTGACTCGGACCACTATCTTGTCGCAGCCAAGGTACGCACTAGGCTCAGCGTAGTGCACGCCGCACGTTCCACATGCAACATTGGTTTTACAAAACCTGTGAAGATTCTTGGTACGACGAGAAGTGTCGCAATGCTACTGCAGAGAAAAACGCTTTCTATCAGCGAACTCTGCAGTCGGGAGCAACGCGAGCTGTTAGAGAGCGATATCGAGAGAAACGGAGAGAGGAGAAACGCCTTTTCAGACGCAAGAAAAAGCAGCAGAAAAGGAGGGAGTTTGGGATGTTGAGATGTTACGTACCAGAAATGAAGCTCGAAAATTCTATCAAAAGGTCAAGCGTCTGACTGAAGGTTTTAAGCCCGGAGTAGTTTTATGTAAGGATGACAATAGAAATCTGGTAACGGATGAACAAAAATCACTGAGATTATGGAGGAGTCATTTCTCCAACCTACTCGGAGGCGATGAAGCGCACAATACCGCCGATAGATAAATGACACCGGAACCACCAGTTAATGATGGCACTATTGTAGAGCCACCGGACTATAACGAGGTCGATTCAGTTATTAAAAAGCTGAAAAATAACAAAGCGGCATGCTCTGATGGGCTGCCAGCTGAGTTATTTAAGACCGGCGGCGAAGAGTTGGTTAGGAGTATGCACCAACTTTTATGCAAAATATGGTCCGATGAGCGCATACCCAATCACTGGAATCTCAGTGTTCTCTGTCCTATCTTTAAGAAAGGAGACCCCGCTGTTTGCACCAACTACCGCGGAAAAAGTCTCCTTTCCATTGGATATAAGACTCTGTTGAGCGTATTGTGTAATAGGCTGAAGCCATATACCGATTCACTGATAGGACGATATCAGTGAATCGGCTTCACTTTTTGGCTTCAGACCAAAAAGGTCGACCAGTGACCAAAGACACTCACCACCTATTTGTCGATTATAAAGCCGCTTTCGACACGCCGATACGATCGAAGTTCTTCGATGCCCTGTCTGCATTAGGTATCCCGGCGAAGATTGTCCGTCTTTGCATGGCGATGCTATCTTACGCACAAAGCGTTGTCAGGGTGGGGAAAAACCTCTCCACCCCTTTGATACCAAGAGGTTTCAGGCAGGGCGATGCTCTGTCGTGAAGATTTTTTCAATCTCCTGATGGAATACATCCTACGCCAATGCCCGTACATACAGAGTATGTCGGCCTCGATCTTCCAAAAGGAAGTGATGCTGCTCGCTTACGCGGATGACATCGATATCATCGGTACGCAGGAACGGCGAGTCAGCAAGGCGTTCTCGGAGAATGAAAAACAGGTGAACGAGGACAAGACGAAGTACTTCGTGTCTTCTCGCACTCCGTCAATGCGTCTTGGACGGTCAGTGACGATGGAGAATTTCAACTTCAGTGTTGTAGAAAACTTCATCTATCTTGGAACAGAGATAGCCAGTAACAACAACGTCAGCTTGGTGATCAGGCGAAGAATCACGCTTGCAAACAGATGCTTTTTTGGGCTGAGCAAGCAAATGAGAAGTAAAGCCCTCTCTCGACGGACGAAAATAAAGATATATAAGACGCTGATACTCCCGGTTCTACTGTATGGCGCAGAGGCATGGACCGTGATTGAGTCGGACGAGACAGCGTTGGAAGTCTTTGAGAGGAAGATTCTTCGCAGGATCTTTGGTCCTATTAGAGTCGGCGACGAGTTTAGGTCCCGTATGAACCGCGAGCTGTACGAGCTATTCGATGAGGTTGAAATAGTCCAGCGCATAAGATTCCAGCGGCTGCACTGGGCTGGGCACCTCATTCGAATAGATGAAAGAGCTCCAGCACGCATGGTTTACATGGGGGGCCCAAACTTGATTGGTGGACCCCGACATAGAGGACGACCGGGCACTCGATGGAATGACCAGGTATGGAGAGATCTCTCCGTACTTGGCATTCAAAACGACTGGCGCCAGCGCGCACAAGATTATGGAGGCTGGTGTGCCTTCCTAGACGCGGCCATGACCGGCAGACGGTCACATAAGTAAGTAAGAACCAGGACTTGACGTTATTTGTTCTGATGAAGAAAAAATGTATATTGATCAAAATTAGGATGACTTTCCTCGTAGTTAGTTTAGGATAATTACTATTATTTTTACTTAATATTTTTACTCTCAAATTGATATTGTTGTCAAGTTCTGCATCGGGTATATGGCGGATATATGTCTTAGGATACCAAGTATAATAATAATACAAATTTGGGGTTAATATGACTAAATTTCGAATTTATGCCAAACAAAAGAGCAAAAAAACCATAGTGCGCTGTTAATGTACTGAATTCAGTTTCAGTTTCTGTTGTATGCGACAACAGGCCTTAACACTCATATTACGCGTTATATTGAAGTGAAAAGCAAAGCAGTAAGTATAACTACATTCATTTTCTAAAAATAAGCAATTTAATTAATACATTTTTAGGAAAAAATAAATAAATTGAAACACATACATGCAAGCACGATTCATACATGTTCATCCAGATTCGCGTTTAATGCTGGCAGTACGTGAAGGACCAGATTATCTCAATAAATTTTTTGCAACTTGTGAATTAGAAGAATTGCTTGACATGCTTTTGTTGTTTCCCCTTGATCGCTTCTTTTCTTTAAAGAAATCACGGTTAGAGCCGCGACAACACAATCCGTAACCTGTTTTTGTACGAGAGCTATTGCAATTAAAAAACCCATTCCTGCCGTGACTGATTAGTATGAAAACACCGCAACCGATACAAATACAAATGAACCAAATGGATATGCGTTTCGCCCTATGCTCCAACTAGGAGTAATACTTTAAGTTTTTGAAAATAAAGTATTAAGGAAATAAAAAAAAAAAGAAAAAATGGATATGCGCGGTGGTGGTTCACCTTACGAACATCTGCAACAACAACAGCAAATGACAACGACTAGAACCAACCCATGGGCAGGTAATATATCACCGTGGACTATTAACAATAATGTTGGGCCAAATCGAAATGGATTCAACAACAATAATGTTTTCTTGCTTTGGGGTGATCGTGATCGCGAACAGCACCAAAAGTGTGGCAATTCAAATAGCAATAATAACCAGCATAATAATGGACACAGTAATAACAAAAGACGTCGACGTGGTAATATTTCAAGTGGTGGCGGAAGAGAAGGTGGTGTACGTATGTTAGCTGTACCGTCAGCTTCATCATCACTACTCGCTGCACTTTTCTTTGTTTTACTCTTTGCTCTTAATATCCGCTACAATTTGACGTTGATCTTGTAAAACTTTCTCGGTAGCAAACTTATATATATAGTCGTTCACGTACTGATTTTTATTATCGTCGTGACTTTGATAGCAGCGTGATTGTTTGCTTGAGTTTTTGCTCTAATGGAAAGAAAATTAGATAATATATAGTTAAACGTAAAATAACTTGAAAATTGCAATCGTTTACCTTAATGCGCCCGAACAATTGCACCAATATGCGAATCCTTTCCAATTTGCGCTGTGCTATAATTAGCTTACGCTCCTCAATGCGTATCTTCTGCAAAATTTCCACCTGCCCGCGCTCTTGTATTTGTTCAGAAGTTTCTCTACAAAAATCAAAATCTACAAAATTTGTATGCAACGAAGAACGAGTGCATTTTTTTCATAGGGGGTTGTTAGGGTTAACGGAAAATCGTGCGTATGAAACATGGGGGTAAAATGGATAGCCGAAAGTGAGACCTATCCAATGGTACCCATGTCATATGCAAGTCGTCGTACGCCTTAGTACAAAATTTTTCAAAATCTACAAAATTTGTATGCAACGAAAAACGAGTGCATTTTTTTTCATATGGCGTTGTTGGGGTTAACGGAAAATCGTGCGTATGAAACATAAGGGTTTATTTAACTATTTGAATTTTTTACATTCTGTTTCATGAATGATATGTCCTATCGACTGACTAAACCGAGCCAGCCGATGAAACTACCAACTATGTGTTTCCATTTATTTACCAAGGCACAATGCTAAATGTAATAAAGATATATATGTATTAAGTATACTTTAAAAATGTTAATTATAATTATAAGATAAGACGCCTTTCAAAAAAATTGCAAGCAAAAAGAAAAACAGCTAAAACTAGCTGAATTAGAAAAACAACGCGATCGCTAGAAGAAACGTAAAGAGAAACTTCTGAACAAATACAAGAGCGTGGGCAGGTGGAAATTTCGCAGAAGATACGCATTGAGGAGCGTAAGCTAATGATAGCACAGCGCAAATTGGAAAGGATTCGCATATTGGTGCAATTGTTCGGGCGCATTAAGGTAAACGATTGCAATTTTCAAGTTATTTTACGTTTAACTATATATTATCTAATTTTCTTTCCATTAGAGCAAAAACTCAAGCAAACAATCACGCTGCTATCAAAGTCACGACGATAATAAAAATCAGCAACGTGAACGACTATATATATAAGTTTGCTGACCGAGAAAGTTTTACAAGATCAACGTCAAATTGTAGCGAATATTAAGAGCAAAGAGTAAAACAAAGAAGAGTGCAGCGAGTAGTGATGATAAAGCTGACGGTGCAGCTAACAAACAAAAGCCCAACAACGTTGCAAATGATGTAGCAGCTACACAACCCAATAACACTGCCGAATTAGGTGCCGTAGCAAATTTGGGCGCACCAGGTGCTGCGGTTGCTGCTGCTTATACAGCTGAAGCGGTAAGCGAATGGATGAAATCACTGTCTATATTTTCATAAGGCATGCCTGGCCTATTTCTTGGTGTAGCGGCCGGACTCTATCCACCAGTTACACACTTGGCAGTCTCAAGTAATTATTATGGATTCGCGCCACGCATACGAGGACGCGGGGTCATGGTGGCGGCTACGATGCACATTCATCATCTTCCTCATATTATAATGAACACTATGACGACGACAGATATAAGAAAATGGTGGTTACTATAAGTCTTCGCTCACGTTCAAAGGCTCTCGTTCCAGGCGTTAAGTCAGCTTTTTTTTGGCAATTGTATTTTGTTTAACTTTTTTGTTTCATTTTAAATAGACGTTTCCCTTCTCGCAGTCGTTCACACCCTCGTTACCTCAAATCTTTGTATTCTTCATGTTCTAGATAAGTAACGTAACAATATATATGGCACTTAAAACATTCTACTTTTAATTACAAACTTATAGCCTACAGAAACTGCTCACGCAGCCGAACGCATTCACGCAATCGCTCCAAATCGCCAGAAACGCGTACGAATAAAAAACTTGTATCAACTCGTCGCTCACGGTCGGCGGAATCTTCCCGTTCTCGCTCACATTCTCGTTAATATCGCTCTAAGCGGTTCTGGTCAAGACGTGGTGAACGTGGCTCGGATCGTCGTACCCGTACCCACAGCCGCAGCCATTCTTCCAATCGTGTTGTACTTGCGGCAGATGAAATTGTACATTCAGAGGAGAAACTTAAAGCCACCAGCAAAAATCATAAAATCAGAATTACATGAAGAGGAAACATTGCGTCGAAGTTGTACCTCCATCCGCAATAAAGAGGTTCCTGCATAGTGCAGCAGCTGCAGTTTAGCATTGATACATGTAAATTTTAATGTGTACTTGATAAGTTTTTTTTGTTGTTGAAAAAAACGGGTTTTTTAATATTACAAAGTTAATCAAATGTGATTTTATTTATCTGTATAGATTGTTTTGATGTTTTCGTAGACATCTTTTAACATAAAACATTTTTAGGTAAGAAATCTATACAAGCGCATAGAACATTTACACTATATAAACACTTTAATTACATCTTACATTTGGTAGGAGCGGTGGAGGAGCACATTTAGAAGCGCTGATAGTTATTGTTATTAATCCGCTAATAAATACGTACACCACCTTCTCTTCCGCCACCACTTGAAATATTACCACGTCGACGTCTTTTGTTATTACTTTTTCCTTTATTATGCTGGTTATTATTGTTATTTGAATTGCCACACTTTTGGTGCTGTTCGCGATCATGATCACCCCAAAGGCGGGTCTATTGAAAACATTATTGTTGTTGAATCCATTTCGATTTGGCCCAACATTATTGTTAATAGTCCACGGTGATATATTACCTGCCCATGGGTTGGTTCTAGTCGTTGTCATTTGCTGTTGTTGTTGCAGATGTTCGTAAGGTGAACCACCACCGCGCATATCCATTTTTTTTTTTTTTTTTATTTCCTTAATACTTTATTTTCAAAAACTTAAAGTATTACTCCTAGTTGGAGCATAGGGCGAAACGCATATCCATTTGGTTCATTTGTATTTGTATCGGTTGCGGTGTTTTCATACTAATCAGACACGGCAGGAACCGTGATTTCTTTAAAGAAAAGAAGCGATCAAGGGGAAACAACAAAAGCATGTCAAGCAATTCTTCTAATTCACAAGTTGCAAAAAATTTATTGAGATAATCTGGTCCTTCACGTACTGCCAGCATTAAACGCGAATCTGGATGAACTTGTATGAATCGTGCTTGCATGTATGTGTTTCAATTTATTTATTTTTTCCTAAAAATGTATTAATTAAATTGCTTATTTTTAGAAAATGAATGTAGTTTTACTTACTGCTTTGCTTTTCACTTCAATATAACGCGTAATATGAGTGTTAAGGCCTGTTGTCGCATACAACAGAAACTGAAACTGAATTCAGTACATTAACAGCGCACTATGGTTTTTTTGCTCTTTTGTTTGGCATAAATTCGAAATTTAGTCATATTAACCCCAAATTTGGTTTATTATTATACTTGGTATCCTAAGATGAACTACAAACTTGTTTTACGATTTCACCGATTTGTACTATATCCGTTTTATAGAATAACACAACATTTTTTGTTTATAAATCTGTAGGTTTGTAATTATAAGCGAATTTTAAGGTCCTTCAATCTATTATTCAGGAATAAGTGAGATTTCAATTATTGTTGCATATATCCGCCATATACCCGATGCAGAACTTGACAACAATATCAATTTGAGAGTAAAAATATTAAGTAAAAATAATAGTAATTATCCTAAACTAACTACGAGGAAAGTCATCCTAATTTTGATCAATATACATTTTTTCTTCATCAGAACAAATACCGTCAAGTCCTGGTTCTTACTTACTTATGTGACCGTCTGCCGGTCATGGCCGCGTCCAGGAAAGCGCGCCAGCCTCCATAATCCTGTGCGCGCTGGCGCCAGTCGTTCTGAATGCCAAGTACGGAGAGATCTCTCCATACCTGGTCATTCCATCGAGTGCCCGGTCGTCCTCTATGTCGGCGTCCACCAATCAAGTTTGGGCCCCCCATGTAAACCATGCGTGCTGGAGCTCTTTCGTCCATTCGAATGAGGTGCCCAGCCCAGTGCAGCCGCTGGAATTTTATGCGCTGGACTATGTCAACCTCATCGAATAGCTCGTACAGCTCGCGGTTCATACGGGACCTAAACTCGTCACCGACTCTAATAGGACCAAAGATCCTGCGAAGAATCTTCCTCTCAAAGACTTCCAACGCTGTCTCGTCCGACTCAATCACGGTCCATGCCTCTGCGCCATACAGTAGAACCGGGAGTATCAGCGTCTTATATATCTTTATTTTCGTCCGTCGAGAGAGGGCTTTACTTCTCATTTGCTTGCTCAGCCCAAAAAAGCATCTGTTTGCAAGCGTGATTCTTCGCCTGATCTCCAGGCTGACGTTGTTGTTACTGGCTATCTCTGTTCCAAGATAGATGAAGTTTTCTACAACACTGAAGTTGAAATTCTCCATCGTCACTGACCGTCCAAGACGCATTGACGGAGTGCGAGAAGACACGAAGTACTTCGTCTTGTCCTCGTTCACCTGTTTTTCATTCTCCGAGAACGCCTTGCTGACTCGCCGTTCCTGCGTACCGATGATATCGATGTCATCGGCGTAAGCGAGCAGCATCACTTCCTTTTGGAAGATCGAGCCCGACATACTCTGTATGTACGGGCATTGGCGTAGGATGTATTCCATCAGGAGATTGAAAAAATCGCACGACAGAGCATCGCCCTGCCTGAAACCTCTCTTGGTATCAAAGGGGTCGGAGAGGTTTTTCCCCACCCTGACAACGCTTTGTGTGTAAGATAGCGTCGCCATGCAAAGACGGACAATCTTCGCCGGGATACCTAGTGCAGACAGGGCGTCGAAGAACTTCGATCGTATCGGCGTGTCGAAAGCGGCTTTATAATCGACAAATAGGTGGTGAGTGTCTTTGTTGAACTCACGGGTCGACCTTCAAGATTTGGTCGTGAATGCGAATATTTGGTCACTGGTCGACCTTTTTAGTCCGAAGTTACACTGATATCGTTCTATCAGTGAGTCGGTATATGGCTTCAGCCTATTACACAATACGCTCAACAGAGTCTTATATCCAATGGAAAGGAGACTTTTTCCGCGGTAGTTGGTGCAAATAGCGGGGTCTCCTTTCTTAAAGATAGGACAGAGAACACTGAGATTCCAGTGATTGGGTATGCGTTCATCGGACCATATTTTGCATAAAAGTTGGTGCATACTCCTAACCAACTCTTCGCCGCCGGTCTTAAATAACTCAGCTGGCAGCCCATCAGAGCATGCCGCTTTGTTATTTTTCAGCTTTAATAACTGAATCGACCTCGTTATAGTCCGGTGGCTCTACAATAGTGCCATCATTAACTGGTGGTTCCGGTGTCATTTCTTATCGGCGGTATTGTGCGCTTCATCGCCTCCGAGTAGGTTGGAGAAATGACTCCTCCATAATCTCAGTGATTCTTGTTCATCCGTTACCAGATTTCTATTGTCATCCTTACATAAAACTACTCCGGGCTTAAAACCTTCAGTCAGACGCTTGACCTTTTGATAGAATTTTCGAGCTTCATTTCTGGTACGTAACATCTCAACATCCCAAACTCCCTATTTTCTTGCTCCTTTTTCTTGCGTCTGAAAAGGCGTTTCACCTCTCTCCGTTTCTCTCGATATCGCTCTCTAACAGCTCGCGTTGCTCCCGACTGCAGAGTTCGCTGATAGAAAGCGTTTTTCTCTGCAGTAGCATTGCGACACTTCTCGTCGTACCAAGAATTCTTCACAGGTTTTGTAAAACCAATGTTGCATGTGGAACGTGCGGCGTGCACTACGCTGAGCCTAGTGCGTACCTTGGCTGCGACAAGATAGTGGTCCGAGTCAATGTTGGGACCACGTAACGTTCGCACGTCCAACACGCTCGATGCGTGCATTCCGTCAATCAGAACATGATCAATTTGGTTGCGTGTTATTTGATCAGGACTCAGCCATGTAGCCTTGTGGATGTTAAGATGTTCAAATCTGGTACTACTAACTACCATGTTCCGACCTGCGGCGAAATCGATTAGCCTCTCTCCATTATTGGAGGTAGTGCCTTGAAGGCTAAATTTTCCGACGGTTAGGCCAAAGATTCCTTCCTTCCCAATCTTGGCATTGAAATCGCCAAGGACGATTTTGACATCGTGTTTGGGACAGCGCTCGTACAGACGTTTCAAGCGCTCATAGAACTCATCTTTAGCATCGTCGTCTTTCTTTTGCGTCGGGGCGTGCGCTCAAATCAGGCTAATATAAAGCCGAAGCCCAGCGCACCAACCCCTTATTAAAGGAGAGGGGGCCCCTTCGCCTTCTCACGTTAGCTCACCTCTGAACTGATGTTCAGAGGGTACCCAGAAGATACGTGTCATAACGGACGTGTGAGTTGCTTGGACCGTTTGACAGAAGAATCATTGTTGGCCGTTCCCAGGTGCGCTTGAGCAAACGATCCCAATCTCCCCAAGTCCTGGTTCATCATCTTCATATTCATCTTTATCATCCTGTTCCTCGTCTTCCTCCTCATTCGCTTCAACATTATGGTCGTTATTCTCGTCGCTCTATCGATCAACTTTATCTGTCAAAATTTCTGGTGTTTGCAAGAGCGCGATAACGTCTTCTGGTATGATTTTTGTTTTGTTTTTATTTTGACTTTCTTTCAAAAATATACTAGACAATAAAGGGTCAGAACTATCCATAGCTCTATTGAAGACGTCTGACATGTTTTCCACTCGACTGCACTTTCTTGCGTGATCCCTTCTGTCGGTCTTGTACAATTTATTCCGAGATCCAGATGCTTGTTCTGCAAGGCAACCAACAGGCAGTAAGCAAGAATGTATTATTTGGTGCCCATGCACTAACACTTTATGAACCGTTGGCGACATAGCGTACCAATCATACTTGTTTCGGTATACCACAAACACCTGCTCACAGAATTCTTTGAATTTTCTAGAGTCAATTTTATATATATCAATTTTATATTCCTTTATAAATGCAATTTTCCCGAAAACGTGCGAATTGGGAAGAATTTCTTTAGGAATTCCATAATATACATATACTTCTACAATAAATACTAACAAATGTATTTATGAATTTATGCCAAAAAAAAAACTGGCAAAAAAATCATAGTGCAGCGGAAACTGAAACTAAAACTGAATTTTAGAATTCACTCGTCCGCAGCAACTTAAACTGAAAATAGTATTTTTGACTTCTTTCAGTACTGAATGACAGAAAAATACAAAATACAACACTGATAAAAATGTTGAGTGATGAAAAATGACATTTAGTTTCAGTTCAGTTTCGGTTCTATGGGGCAACCACCCACTGAAATATCAACTGAATAATTGTACAACAGAAACTAAAAATCAGTTTCAGTTTCTGTTGTATGCGCAACAGGCCTTTAACAATTGGCAACTTCAAAATACCAAAGACATTCTTCCTGTACAGACCAGTTTGCTTATACAAAATATTTCTTTTGAGTTGACGTCTGTACAGATACTTTTGTCTTCAAAAGATTTAATTTGTTGTTCGGTAGCACTGGCATGAAGTCTCATGAATTTCTTGTAAGTTAGACAAGAAAGACAGATGTTTGTTTTTGTGGCCCGCAGCTAAGGCTTTTTGTTGTTCTAAGGCTTACGATGACTTGCATATGACATGGGTACCATTGGATAGGTCTCAGTTTCGGCTATCCATTTTACCCCCATGTTTCATACGCACGATTTACCGTTAACCCTAGCAGCCATCTATGAAAAAATGCACTCGTTCTTCGTTGCATACAAATTTTGTAGATTTTGAAAAATTTTGTTCTAAGGCTTACGATGACTTGCATATGACATGGGTACCAATGGATAGGTCTCAGTTTCGGCTATCCATTTTACGCACGAGGTACCGTTAAGAAGATATTTGAGAATAAATAAATGTGGAAATGGCGGTACCATTTTGAATTTGGATTTTTAGCCATTCTTTACAATTCTTTTCTTTGAGAATCGTTTCGAAAATAAAGAGTAGACAATTGTCTTTCTATTTGCATTTTACATTTTATTTTCTGTTTTAAGTCATCATTTTGTATTAATATACAGAATATAAAATACCATTTTTTAGGATATCGATAACTGTTTCTTTCCCACTTGTAACGGGTTGACAACAGGGGGTTGTTAACTTCACACGAGTCTGCAAAACTATCAATTTTAAAACTCCCGATAAATTTACGGAGCATGTTCGCACAAATTGTGGAGACTGCTCATATTTTGGGATTTTGTCATAATCATAATTGTCATAATAAATCGAGTAAAAATTGCTCTGAAATAGATTAAAAAATAGACTTAGAGGCGATTATAGCTTTAAAAAAAGCATAAAGCATACTTTAATAATTATTATTGGCTTTGAAAGGTGTATTATCTGAATTTCTTGATAAAAAAACAAAAGATTTGAAATATTTTTTAAAGTTAACAGAAATAGTTTTTCGTTTCAAATATATATTTGGTGTTTTATCAAGATAATATAAAATTTAGATAATATACCTCTAAAAAAAACACTTCAAAATAAAAAAATTCCAAAAAATAGACTACAATCTAAAATAACTATCTGGTCAATAGGAAATCAAACTTGCCTAAAATAAGCTCGAACTGATTTGGTGTTTTTGTTTTATTGTATTGTTTAGTATAATCAAATTACATGAAAAATATTAATTCGATGATGATAGCATTAATATTTTTCATGTAATTGTTTGTTAATTGTGCATTTTAAGTGGCCTATTCACTATACAAATTTTTGTACAAATCGAACACGTGTGTTGGTAAAATAAATAAAGCTACTAATTTTTACCATACCCCAAAGTGCTAGGCAAAGGAGCTCATTACTGAAATATGTAAACGAAAAACATGCGTTGTTTTTTCTGTCATTCACATATATCGTCTATGCCCATTGCTCAGTTCACTTATAAGGTTGGGCCATCTCTCAATCACAAAGGCCATTGTATATAAACACGCTTGATAGATAGAGAAGAAAGGTTATTTTGTTTGACTTTCCTTTTATTTATGAGCGCGAAAATGATAGATTGCTTTGTTTGCGTGCATATATTTTATATGCATACATACATATGTAAGAGTCCGCAGCGCGCACGCAAGCATTTATTCTAGCGTGCACACAGAACCATCCAGCTCAAGCATCAACAACGTTTCGAAATTGGACGTGCCAATGTGGGCCAGCTCTGACTAGTGGCCTAACCTTGTAAATGAACTGAGCACAAAACCATAGTATAAAACCAGGCTGTCCAGCCACCGCCCCTAAGGGCCGAACACCTTCGTGTTTTCGCACGCATACGCACGAAGTCTTGCCAAAGTCGGCTGCTTTTTGGTTAAGAAAAAGAATATTATTTACTCAGTTGCTGTTAAGTCTTCACGTCGCTTTGCGCAATAAATTTTGTACACTGTATAGATAATAATTCTATATTCGTAATAGTTTAATATGAAATAGATATACCTTATGTAATAAGTAGATTTATAAAGTAGTATTAGTTTTGTTATTATCATTACTATTCCTATTATTAAGTATGTACTATTATTATTATTACTACCTATTAAATAATATAACAAATTATTAAAATATGTTATCTTTCAATTAAAAATGTGGGACAAGGAGTGGGAATACCTATATTTATTTTCATTAAATATGATAAATGAAGCGGAATGCTTAGTGTGTAATCGAGTAGTGGGTAAAATAAGTAAATATAATATTGAGCGCCACTACTTACAAATGCATAAGGAGATGCATAGTATAGCTAATGAGGAGAGAATTAATTTGATAAAAAATTTAAAATAATCGTTTAATTTAAAGAATAAACGGATTGCCGATTTTGTAGTCCACAAAGAAGCACACATTCTGAAAAATATTAAAATTACTGCTTTTTATGCAGTTGCTTTGGCTTTAGGCAAAAAAGGTGATGGAATTTTTTTCAAAGAGCTGTGCTCAGATGTTTTAAAAATCATTGGACTAAAGGGGAAAGATGCTCTCAATTTTGTTGAAAGTATACCCTTATCCAGACAAACAATTTGTAGAGATTTTTAAAATGCATTCATTTAATAAACATGTAAATGGAAAAACTGTTTTTGAGGCATTCGAAAAACACATAGTGTTATTAAAATGCACTGAAAAATTAGTACCAGGTTTCGTCGGCTATTTAAATAGAAACGGTATAAACGTGCTTGCATTTCATTGTGTCATTCACGGCGGTATTTATAAAATTTAAAAAAAAATCGGTAGGGTAAATATATATGGTATAGTAATAAATGCTTATCCATTCATTTTATTATTCAAGATCTACCATTTATTGCAGACGCACACACAAAAACTTGGCCTACCTCATAAAAATGTATGCGATACTGGACGTACTTAATAGGCATTAACAACGTCGTAATCATGGGCATTTTCGATCTGTAATTTCTCAAACCAATTCAATTAAATTTTCATTCAAAACAAATGCGATTAAGTAATCGCTTAGAATTTCTCTCTTTATTTTGGTATTGTAGTTTGGACTTTTGTTATTGTAATTGAAGAGTGGATTTTCGTTAAATTTTGCACTCAATTTTTTTGAAAACTACACACATCAACAAGGTTAAAGTTTCAGCAAAATAATGACTTAAGAGGAACTAAAGCAGCAGCGTGGAAATATAAAGAAGAATATTCCGCATACTAGAACTATTGTTGAAACAAGCTTAAAAGAAGTTGCTAAGCCATTGTCGCATGAAGAGCTTAGGTGTCGACTTGGGATTTTTGAAGCATATTTTTAGCAATCGTTGACTGTGCAAACTAACATTGAAAAGCTGGATCCTGATTACAACCAACGCAGGGACTTGGAAGATGTTTACATCTAGGAAAAATTCTTTGTAGGCGTCGTTTCCTTTTTGCTCCTGCCTTTCTTCTCCGTCCCAAAAGGCGTCTGTAGAGTAGTTCTATATAGTCAGCGATCTGCTTCCTAATAACATCCCCGATTAAACGTTTCCATTAAGGAGCACATTGGAGACGATATAAATCATAGTACTCTCGCTGAGCCATCATATTCGTTTTCGTCTACTACTTCTAACCTACCAAGGCTAGCTCTGCTGACATTTGATGGACACTATTCTGATTTTAAAAACTTTATCTCATTATTTAATCGAATTATATATCGCGAGCATGGGCTATCCAATATCGAGAAGTTTAACCATTTGATCAATTGTCTGCAAGGCACTGCACTTGAAACTATTAAGGCGTTTCAAGTAACTAACGAAATTTATCTTAAGGCACTAGACAGATTGAAGGCTAGGTATGAATATTCGACACTCATATTTTTGGAAAATATCGCTTCGTTTTTCAATTTGCCGACAATCAACAAGCCGAATTTTACACAACTGCGTAGTTTGGTCGATAATGCATCTACAATCTATAGCTCAATGCAATCACTGGGTAGTGACAAACAGATTTCTTTTATTCACAAGATTTTTTTTACAATTTTTACTTAATCAAAATTTTTGTCTTATTGGCATGGCTACTTGCCGTCTGCCCAAGCATAAATTTTCTAATGCATACAATTTAATTCATTAATTTACTAATTTACTAACAATACTTTCTTAACCCTACCCTCTACTACAACTGCCTGCCCCGGGTTAGCGAGATAGCAGATCGTTCGAGGACTGGATTAACTATTTTCCTAATCAACTTATCCCTAAAATAAAAAATTATGAATTATATTCATTTACTATAAATTTCCTATAATTAGTAGCTGTTTCAAAGTACTTAACTAAGCTATACCAATTATCTTCAGGAACGCCATTCAAAATATCTATTATTTCATTTTCCATTAGTTGTGCTTTTCCAAAGTACCTATATCTAAATTCACGTAATACGGGGCATCTGCCAATGAAATGTAGGATGTCTTCTTCTTCTTTTAAATTGCATAATGTGCATAATCGTGAACTAGCTTGTCGATATTTACTACCATTTAGCCACAATAAGTCACCTAGGGCTTTTATTATCCACGTTATTGCTCTTTGTGTTTGAAAATCATTGCAATAGGACTTTCCTCTTCCAAAGTCTAGGTACCTATATATGCGGCTATCACTCATAATTGCTCGATTTCTATATTCTTGACTCACATTTTGCTTTAATGCCATAAAAATTTCTACGCATTTATTGCACCATTCCGTTCGACTCAATGTATTCGTTAGGTGTATGTCGAAATTACGCGTATAGTTTAATAATTCTGTGTGCCATAAAATGCCTTTTGTCATCAATGCTTTTGTTAGCATATTTGGGAGTCTGTTGCACGTGTAATCATACAAGGTTCTAGTTATATACTTCAGATGTAAATTAATTGTGTATAAGTGGCTATCTTCAATGTCTGTTTCTATAGCAATGATATAATTTGGTGTGTTATCTGGTAGCTGTAATATCCGTTTAACAAAGTACCTTTGTAACTCGTTCACTTCGTTAGAGTACGAATGTCCCCAAACTTGGGCTCCATATGTTTGAATGGATCTGCATGCTGCTTTAAAAAGATTTCATTTTGCACTTAAATTTATTTTTCTCTTGCTCAAAAAAGGCTTCCATGTAGAGTTAATAGCCACCTTTGATACTGCTTTCTTATTTTTGACATGAGAAGCAAATAACATGCTTGGCGTTAATTTTGCACCTAAATAATCATATTTTGTCACAATTTTAATCTCAGTTCCTTTATAATACCACTTTTCTCTAGTTGACAAGCGACCTCCTTTACGAAATACCATTATCTCTGACTTACTCATATTAACCTCCATACCCCATTTTTCGCAGTATACTTCCAGTTCATTTATCATAAGCTGAAGTTTCTCAACGTCGTCCGATAGTATAACAATATCATTCGCATAGAGTAGGAGTCTAATATTTACGTTGTCAATATAGAGCTCACCATCAAGGCAGTCATTCAGATCGTTTAAGTATAATGCAAACAGCAGGGGAGATAATAAGCATCCCTGTTTGACACCGCTCATTGTTTCAAACTCCTCTGATAATTCTTCACCGGTCCATACTGCGCATTTAGTCTGTTTGTAAACCGACTCAATAAATTTAATCATCTTGGATGACATGCCCATTTGGTGCAACTTAAATATTAATAAATTTCTTGGAACTCGGACAAATGCAGCTTTAAAATCGACAAAAAACGCGTAGACCTTCTTTTTTTCGAGAACTTTATTCGAACTATTGAGGATAACTTATATATATTGTCAATTGTCGAATAATTCCTTCTAAATCCGGCTTGATATTCATTCAGCTTTTTATGTTTCAAAACCCATGCAGTTAACCGATCGTTAACAATACCCATTAAAATTTTCGCTGAACAGTTCATGAACGATATGCCTCTATAATTTTCGGTAACATTCGGGTTTCCTTTTTTAAAAATAGGAAATATAATACTTGTCACAAATGCGTCATCCAATTTGCAATTATTTAAAATATTGTTGTAAATTTTAACTAGCACATTCAGGAACTGTTCGGATGCATTGGCGTAAAATTCGTATGATACTCTATCTAAGCCTGGCGCCTTGTTCATCTTAACTCTTTCCAATATCTTTTTAAGCTCAAAGATTTCCACCGGCTTATCCAGATCTTCATCTTCGTACAAATATGGTGCGTAAAGTATTTCAATATTTCTTTGGCATGGGTTCAGTAATGTCTGAAAATAACTTCTGAACTCTTCAGCCGAAATGTGTGATCCAACTTGATATGGTGTACTTCTTATTTCTTTAACTATTTTCCACCAATCTTTATTATTTGTCAAGCAGTTAATTTTATGCTCAAGATCTATTGAATATTGTTGCTTTTTTGTGTTGCACAATTTTATATAGTTCTTTTTTGCTGTGAGGTATTGTTCTTTGTCACTTGTATTTTTGGATTTTCTTAGTGCCTTTAGGTAGTCAAATAAAATAGCCTTCTTACATTGTGCGTCAAACCATCTGATTTTAAAACTATTTGTTATAGCAAGCTGCTTTGGTGTCGATAGTTTGATTATTGCACTCATATCTGAGAGGTCTAGTTCAGTGTTTTGTTGCATTACCGAATTTAGGTTATTGCATATATCTGACATGTACTTTTCTTTATTCCAGTTTTTCCAAGACAGTTTTGGTAACAAATTTAATGTTTTTAATTGAACCTTTGAAGCATCAACACTTATTGTCAACCGGATAGGCATATGGTCTGACCAGATTTTCTCTTCGACCGAAAAGTCATCCACCATTTCTAAAATATCGTAAGATACTGCACATATATCGTTCACAGATGAGCCCATTGTACTTACATAAGTAAAGCGGCCTTCAGAGTCACTTTTAGTTCGTCCATTAACAATTAACAGTCCATTATTCTCACAAAATCCTAAAAACTCCTTTCCACTTGTATTAACTGTGCTGTCTTGTGACTGTCTGATTTCCAACGCAATTGCAGACAAGGGTAGTATACAATCAGCTGTCTCTTGTTGCTCTTGACCAATCCTTACGTTCAAATCACCCATTATTATAATATCTCCATTATTATGTTGGACGACAGCTTCTTTGACTTTATTAAAATCGTTATTCCAGTTAACGAGGTATCACTGTATAATTTCTAGTATCGGTTTTCAGCATAACTAAGACAACCTCATTAACATTTTCAAAATTATATTGAACACCATAGTATTTTAAAGTTTTCTTTACACCATTTCTGTCCGATACACAAAGAATCATTTCTAACGAATAACTTAATCTGGTGACTTACACTTAGAATTTGCTTCTTTAATTGCAATAGCAGTTTTTTCCCCAATTGTCTCGCTTCACCCAAATCTTTCTCTATATAAATCTTTGTACCAGCGAGATACTTAGTATTTTTTAAAACGGATATTGTTGTATCTCTCGAGTCAAATGTAGCCACAACATTCATTTTTCCGTCTTTTTCATTAATGATTCGGGCTTCACTTATTTCCCCATTTGGTAGTTTTAATTTATCAGAACATATCTTTTTTACTGCTGCCTTTGGAGAACTATTCTTTATAAGTCCACTTACTATTAAATTCTTCTCTTTAGTCTGATCTACAATTTTTCTTAATTCTTTACGATCGAGCTCCCTTTCTTCTTTTAGCTTCACAATTTCAGCTTTCAAGTCCTCGTTTTCCTGTTTTAGGGCATCCATTTGCTCCGACAGCTGGCTGCTTAAATTTGAAATATCATCTTTCGTTGCCATAGATTTCGATATCGATGCTAATTGGTCGTTAAAATCTCTTTTCGACTCTCGAATAGCACTCATTATATCACAGAGGGTTGGATCGGGCGACGTTGCGCCCAATCTCCTCTTTGGCGTATTGTCAAGCGATGATTATCTACGTTGTAATGGAGAAGGTGGATAAACAAACTAGGACCAAATGGAATGAATCGCTTGACTTTAAAGCACTACCTTCTTGGGATGACTGCACAAAGGTTTAAGACGTCAATGCCAGTTCCTTAATACCCTAACTAATGCTGACTTTGCTTCGAATGGGTCACGCCCAGCTACCAGAAAATCAGAGTTATACATTTAGTTGTGTTAGTAGATCGTCGTTCGTCGTTCTAGCCTTGACCACAAACTACCAAATAGCACTCAGTTTAAATCAATGAAAGTCAATCAAGATGGGTAGTGCACTACTCGACTCATGCTCTCAGGTAAATTTTATTACTGAGGAATTTTCTCAAAATCCTCGTCTTTCTAGAGAAAACCGTCATAACCAAACAAGCAGTATTGGCGAGACGCTCACAAAGACTAGGCATCGTAAGTCTACAACAATTAAGTCACGCACTACTGCCATCGAGATACCGCTAGACTTTTCCATCACAGCTCATATTGCTTATCAACCTGAGTCTGAAATTGATTCTTCCTCATGGAACTTGCCTCAGAACACTCTTCTTGCGGATTAAAAGTTCTATCAATCTTATCGTATCGATATGCTAATCGGTGCTGAAGCATTCTTCAACATCTTGGCAATTGGCCAGATTAAACTTGGATCCTTCAATCCTCCAAAAAACTTTGCTCGGATGGGTTGTTTCTGGACGCTACAAACATTCAATTCATGGTTCAACATCGTCGTACGTGATCTTCTACGAGAACACAATCAACAATAACTTGGAAAGTCTATATTTGTTAAAACTTTGTCGTAATCCAGATGGTAGAATCATCGTTCGTCTACCGTTCAAGGACGAGCCAAGTTCATTGGGAGCTTCGTATAAAACTGCATGCAATAGGTTTAGATCAGTTGAACGTCGTCTCAATCGTTCCCCTGAGAATGCCGAATATGAGAAGCTAGATCACATGACTTTTATACCTGCACCAAATTTTGAAGTTCCACACTACTACATGTTGAAGCCCAACAGCACATCTACTAAAATAAGATTGGTTTTTGAAGCGTCATGGGCCCGAAATTGCAAAACGAGCTCTATATAATTTTGCTGCGCTATCGCCTTCATCGTTATGCAATTACAGCGGACGTCATTAAAATGTGCAGGCAAGTACTAGTTGATTTAAGTGATCGTCAATATCAAAACATTGTTTGGAGGAATTCGTCAGAGGAAAACTACGTACATACCAGCTAAATACCATTACATATGGTACAGCCGCTGCGCCACTTTAAGATGTACGCAGTTTGGTGTACTTAGCTGATCAACATAGAAATACCTTCGCCATTGGCGCCGAAGCTATTGAATTATCGTTTTATGTGGACGACTTTCTTAATGGTGTTGACGACGTGAATTTGCTTGCTCGGATGAGAAGAGATGTTGTCGAAATACTTGTTACAAGTAAATTCGAATTAGCTAAATGGCATTCTAATAACCCTGATTCTATGGACGATCAGTCGGTGAAAAATAGATGATGAATCTATCACTAGTTCTTTGAGAATAACATGGTATTAACGGCATTATACTTTTCTATTTTCATTTAAGGTCCCACGATATGATGAGACGGTAATAAAACGCATAATTCTGTCTACAGCATCGTCTTTATTTGATCCGCTAGATCTATTGTCACCACTCATCATAGTCCCAAAAATTACATTGGAAGAATTATGGCTACTCCAGCTTAATTGGGATGAAGCTGTACTCCAAAACTTTCATCACTTGGACTCGTTGTCATCGCTATTGTCGCTCAGCGTACCTCGCTATTGTTTACAGTATCGCGCTGTAGATATAATGTTACATGGCTTCTGTGATGCATCTATAAGCGCCTATGGATGTTGCATCTACGTGCGATAAGTCAATGCAGATGGAAACGTAACTGTACAACTCCTCACGTCAAAGTCAAGGGTGACAGCAACAAAGAAACAATCGTTAACAAAACTCGAGCTATATGGTCCACACTTACTTGCGCTATTGTATTCAAAAATCAAATCCATTTTCGAGAGCCGACCAGTAATATCGTACTTCTGGTGTGACTCACTGATTGTGCTGCATTCGTTACGCCAGCACTCTGCAACTTTATCGACATTCGTTGGAAATCGAGTATCGATTTAACAACTCATTGTGTTTGGAGGTTCGTACCAACACAGTTTACCCTACACTACACCGGAATTGCAAACTTCTATTTGGTTTACGGGACCATCTTTTTTGTGGAAGAACTGGCCTGCAAACAAGCTTGATGACATTGACTTGTATGCAGTCAACAAGGAAAAACGAAAGGCGTTATTTAAGGTTACAATGGAGCATAATTACATTATCGATACTATAAATAAAATTAGTTCTCACACTCGTTGTTTACGGATGGTTGTATGGATGTTTCGTTTTTTTCACAAGTTACTTAATGCAGGTAGGTTTGATACCAGTTCACCTTAGCCTCAATAACTAAGATACGCTCTATACTGCATTGTTAAGAATTTGCAACCACTTTACTTCGCAAAAGAAATTCATCAATTAAAATCAAGTACTTCTATTCATAGTTAAATCAAATATCTTATCCCTTTTTTGGACAGCTGTAGTGGATTCACCCTGTTCAGGGTGGGTGGGTGTTTGACTTTGGCGCATATACCAGAGAGCCAAAACAATCCAATTTTGCTACCAAAAAATTCGGAATTCGTACTATACTATATCGTAAAAATTATCACGCCGGACCAAAGGTTCTAGTATCTCTGGAGCGTATTGAATTTTGCATAGTAAAAACAAAAGATTTAGCACGACGAGGTGTCATATCGTGCGTGTATTGCATTCGCTACAGGCTTAAACTAGTACAACAATTAATGGGTAGTCTTACAGTGGAAAGGTTGATGCCTGCAAGACCATTTTCGCGATGTGGCGTTGACTTTTGTGGACCGGTAAATACGTATTTGCGTATACGTGGAAAAAGTTCCGTCTTCATCTGCCTGGTGTTCAAAGCAGTCCATATTGAAGTGGAATCTGACTTATCGACCGATGCATTTATGGCCACATAGAAACGGATGATTGATCGCAGAGGTCTTCCTACAAATATCTATTGTGACACGCTACAAATTTCACTGGACCAAATACTAAGGTTTTTGAATTGAAAAACTTTATCTTTAAGAAGGAGACTCAAAAAACAATTATAAGGTATTGTGCAGATTAGTTTATTAATTTCCATTTTATCTCTCCCAGGGCACCGCATTTTGGTTGCTTATGAGAAGCCGCTGTCAAGAGCGCCAAGAGCTTAATGAACAAAACGCTGATAAATACGAAACTTATCTTCGAGAGTTGTGAACTGTCGTCGCTGAGGTAAATGCAATTCTTAGTTCACGCCCTATATCGAGTCAATCTTCAAATTCAAACGACTTCACGGCTTTGACTCCTGGCCACTTCGTTACCGGAGATGTACTTCGAGCCTTGCTTGAAGGATCGTTTATAGAGGTTGACACGACACACTTAAACCATTGGAATCGAATTACTGCTATAAAACAAAATTTTTGGCATCGCTGGTCGTCAGAGTATGTCAACGAGCTACAGATGCGAGTTAAATGGAATAAGGTTATATCGAACCATCGAATATGGTACGTTAGTCATCATCCATGATGATAACGTGCCACTCAGCATTGGCGACTGGGCGTGTTGAATGTGCCAACCAAGGCTAAGACAATCGAGTCAGAGTTGTTGATGTTCGCACCGCCCGGTACACAAATTGGATATTTCACCATTATGTTAAAAGGTGGAACTTTTAAAAGGGCCGGAATATCGTTTAATGTAAATATAATGTAATAAAATGATAATAATGTAATAATAATAAATTTAATGTAATATAGTAACTTCATATTATCTCATAACATTGTTGTTGTACTCATGTACATTTGCTATGCACACATAACGAGTACACACTGTACTTATAGCATTTAAAACAACTCACATTGTAACACTTGCTTGCAATGTTTACGTAGGCACATTTCAAGTGCAAAAGTAATACGATCGCATAAGTATGCAACGAGCGACAAAGTGCAGCGTCGGTATGTTTAACATACTAGTATTTTCGAGCAGCTGTTCTCCCCATACTTAAAAGCGGTCATACTGTTCTAGGCGGCCATATTAAATGACTTGCATTTGAAGTTTATTAATCTCTGTTTGGCGTGCTAAGTGTGAGGAGGAGAAACTGCGGTATGGTATACATTTAATTTTAGATGTATAAGTTACTAATTGTGAATTTTTTGTATAGATTAAAATCTTTCTTTCCTTTAATTATTTATCCACTCTCTTTTACTGTGTGCATTTGGTATATTGGGAAAGGTTATGCCGCAATTCTGTACACTTTAGCCGAACGCTGACATTGTGTCTTTTAATCGAGGTACTGCCGCGCATGTGGAAATTGCGCAGGTTGATGCAGTAACTTCTGAGTGGAATTGTGAGCGAGAGACTGTCGCTTTATAATTGTTTGCCTAGGACGAACTACATGTTGTAAAAATTACGTCATTACCACATTCGCCTAAAAGAAGCCCGGACTTGCTGTTAACACAACAGCTATTAGAGCAACCGCTGTGGGAGCAACGACCAGCGGTATGGCTGGAATATCAAATGTGCAAGCGCCAACAACGAGAGATAACGCCGGTGTTAAAATGTGGATGCCAAGTCGTATTTAATTGATATGAAATTCAATTAAAAGAATTAATGTTGACGATTTTTTCACCTCGATTTATTTTCTGCAAAAAATAGTTGGCTTGCCGTGGCTGGCGTAATAGCAAAACAAAATGGTTTCTTTTTTCAAATTAAATGATAACCTTTTATTAAGGACTACGTCCTGTCAGCAGCGAGATAATGTAAAAGAGAGCGATTCCATTATGGCGGCCCATATTTATAGGGCTAAAAATGTACATAAATGGAACCGGTACAAAAGATGTACAAAGTGAAGTTATCGATACGCGCAGGTATCGTTGTGCAAATTAATTGATATTTTGATTATCGATACTCGCAGGTATCGTGGTAAGTTGCTGAATAAAAGGTAACGTTTAAATATCGATGTCTTAGACATCGACATCGCGCCGGCGTTGCACTTGTGCAATGTTGAGACGGGAGCGCAACGAGCTCAAGGCTCGAATTGCTACCGTTAACTGCTCGGCTGGTCCAGGACTCACGCTTCGTTTCGTTGATGCATGAGGCTGTCTGGTCCGTGGTCTCGATTCCCGCATGCGTTTGGCGTTAACAGTCTCGGGTTCGCTGTCCGATGCCACACGTGTTTTCCTGATCCTGTGCTGTCTTTTTGAAGCGGCAGGTCCCTTGGTCGATACACCGGCTGTTCCCGACCGCAGTTGTATCGATCTCCTTTTATGTTGCTGCCTGTTTGGAGCGCCATGTTCCTTAGTAGATACAGCGGCTGTTCCTAACCGCAAGTGTACCGACCGTTTGGGACCCTTTCCATCCGCGCGCAGCAGGGTATGATGGATGTCGCCACAGACTCGACATACCGCCTTCGAATGGCATTGTCCGAACGAATGTGATGTTGCCAAACAATTTTGGCAATATCCCAGGCGTCTAACCGTCTGTCGTCGTTGAAGAATATCCATGGCCAGAGAATCTTTTGCAGAATCTGAGGGAATGGCGATCCCGGCATATCCTACATTTCCAAGAGCTGCGTGGAGAGAACAAAAAAAGAATAACAACCGCAGAACGGTTGGCATTAATATTAAGATCTCCACTTGGTTTAAAAGTAATGAGTTATTTATTGAAATGAGAGTGTGAAATGCATGAGTGAGTGTGTTAATAGTTGTAATTATTAGCGCAAGTTGTTAGTGTATGGGTAGCACACAAAGCTTTACAATGGGTCGAGTGATGACACCATTTTGTGTAGTAAGCTCCGCGACACGGATTTTCCCATCTGGTCCGGCTATAGTTTTGATGATTCGTCCCATCCGCCATTCCGTTGGAGGTAGATGTTCATATTTGACAACAACCAAATCATCCTTTTCGATGTTCCGTTGAGGGTGTTTCCATTTGTGTCGCTTGTGGAGTTCGTGCAAGTACTCTTGCTTCCATCGACGCGCAAATTGATGGTGCAGAGCCTTTACTTTTTCCCATCGATTGATGAGCGAGATGTCTTCCTTGTCATTTTCTGGAATCATGACCATGTGGAGGCCTCTCAGAAAATGACTTGGAGTGAGCGGAAGCAAATCCGATGGGTTTTCACTCATAGGGGATAGAGGTCGAGAGTTGAGCACTGACTCTATCCGCGCTGAGAGCGTATTAAATTCTTCCACTGAGAATCTATGACAGCCTGTTACTTTTTTGAAGTGGGTCTTGAAACTTTTCACAGCTGCTTCCCATAGTCCTCCCATGTGTGGAGCTGAAGGGGGAATAAACGACCATTTAGACGAGAGTACTGTATTTGCGAGATACATCCTCAGAGGTGGTCTGTGTAAACTGCTTATATTCATTAATCAGTGTTTTGCTGGCACCTACAAAATTGCGACCATTGTCAGACACAATCTTTTGTGGGAGTCCTCGGCGACCAACAAAGCGGGCAAAGGCAGCTTAGAATGCGTTTGACGAGAGACTGCTAACCAGTTCCAAATGAATCGCCTTTGTCGAAAAGCATACGTATATGCACACATAGCAATACCCGTTACGGTGAAGGGTGGAGAAAATGTGACTCGCTCCGGAGGTAGAGCAGCCATGATTTGAGTGCGTATACGATGTTTATGAATTGTGCATGTCTTGCACTGGGAAATACAATACTTAATTTTGTTTTTCAATTTGGGTATATAAAATTCTTGACGTGCCATCCTCAACATAAGTTGATGTTCCGCATGAAGAAGAATTTTGTGCAAAAATTCAAGCAAAAGCGTGCAAAAACGACTGTTTGGGTGAATAATAATGGGGTATCTTGAGCTGTAATCCAGGGTTGAATTAGCTAAACGCCAAGAAACGGATTGAGCGATAATATGCTGCTTTTCTTTGATATCTGTTGCGACTTCTTGAGCGCTTCAGATTCTTGGGGATAGTGTATTTCTTGAGAAACTTGAATTATTCTCTGCTTTGCTTTACGAATTTCTTCGTGAGTTAATCCTCCCGGGTTTGAAATGGGAGACCCACGGGATTGCAATGCGTTCGTTGCGAACCGAAAGACATATGCGACGGCACGAAGAGCTTTAGAGAGGCACGAGAAGCGGTTTAGTATATCGTCTTCAGGGGAGAATACGAGTAGGGCTTCTACTTTACGCGCTTCGGGTACTGTGACTTCTAAAAGTTGGTCTTTAGGCCAGTTAGCTGACGGTAATGACAGCCAGCTTGGTCCATTCCACCATAGCGTATTGTCACTGAGTTCCTGGGGCGTACATCCGCGAGTTCCAAGATCCGCTGGATTCTCGGCGGTGCGTACATGCCTCCATGTAGTATTGCCTACGTTGTTGGTAATTTGAGTAAGCCTATTGGCCACAAATGTTTTCCACGAGTAGGGAGGCTTTTTCAACCAGGCGAGCACAATTGACGAGTCGGACCACAAGAATACCGTGTGAGAAAACGGTTTCATATGGGCTAGAACATGTGCTATAAGTTTGGACAGCAGTACTGCCGCACACAGTTCTAGTCTTGGGATACTAATAGTTTGCAGAGGAGCAACTTTAGTTTTCGCGACTAGTAAATTGGTCGAAGTTTTATTGTTTGGATCGGTAACTCTAATATAAATGGTTGCGCAGTAGGCCTTTTCAGAGGCGTCACAAAATCCATGAATTTGGGTGGTGTTTTTTGGGGAAAACCCTACCCATCGCGGAGCGATTCGAGCTTAATGTGCTCGAGAAAAGCGTTCCATTTTATTAGAGAAAGAGGTTTTACGCATTCGTCCCAATCGGTACCTTCAAGCCACACTGCTGAATCAGAGTTTTGGCGAGAATTACGATAGGAGCGAGCCACCCGGCAGGATCATAGAGTGATGCTACTGCCGATAAAATTTGTCGCTTGGTTGCTGAAAGGCTTGTCGAGGGCGCCTTGACTTGATACGAGAATGTATCAGTAACCGCGTTCCATCGAATGCCGAGAGTTTTTGTTGAGCTTTTATCTTCAATATGAAGAAACTCAGAATCTAAGAGAACATCTTTGGGGAGATGTTGCAGCAGAGCGTGATGATTTGCTGCCATTTTTTTCAAAGGGAAACCAGCAGACGCTAAGGCTGCGTTCAATTGCGATTGTGCTTCATGTGCTTCTTCTAGCTCATGTCCACCAGATAGGATGTCATCCACATAGCATTCGTGTTTCAGAATTTGAGTTACTGTGGGAAATTTCGCGATAGAGTCTTGAGCCAGTTGGTGTATAGTTCTAATTGCGAGATATGGGGCGCAATTCACACCAAAGGTCAACGTCTTGAGGGCAAAATCTTCAACTTGACCCGTTGGGAGTTGACGGAATAAAATTCGTTGAACAACCTATTTGACGATACATTTTCTCAATATCGCCTGTGAAAGCGAACCGATAAAATCGCCAGTTAAGAATGACGCTCATTAGGTCGGACTGTAGAGTAGGACCTGTATATAGAACGTCATTGAGAGACGGTCCATTTGCAGTCTTTTTGGATGCGTTGAAAACTACCCTGACCTTCGTGGAGAGACGGTCGGGCCTTACGACTGCGTGATGGGGGAGGTAGAAGGAGAAAAATTTACCATCCTTGCTTATTTCTGTCGCTTCGACCTTATTCATATGATCGAGTGAAATATATTCAGCGAGCACCTTGCGATATTGCTCCTGAAGTTCGGGTTTCTTCTTGAGGGACGCTTCTATTCGAGTGTATTGCCGAGATGCAATGTTTCTCGATGAGTTGAGCGTTAACTGTGAGCCAAATTCTTTTTTGAAAGGTAGTTTGACTACATATCGACCATTAGAATTTCGAGTAGTTGTTTTAGTGAAGATATCTTCACAGAAAGCATCTTCTTCTGACTTGGGGGTGCTTGTATGCACCTCTTCTACTTCCCAGAAGCTCTTTAGTTGCTTGCTGAGGCTTTCGTTTGAGTCGGTTTCAACAAGTGTTGTATTAAACGAAGCACATTGAAGGGAAGTTGGGCCGCTCAATATCCACCCGAATACGGTGTTTTGAGCTAATAAGGAACCAAAAATGTTCGGTTTGACACCATCCAGGATGATATGCGGGAGGATATCACTTCCTAGGACCATGTCAATCTGAGCCGATACATAAAAATTAGGATCTGCGAGAGTGAGATCTCTAATTTCTGCGAAGTTTGGTTTAGCGACCTGGAAAGTCGGCAGCCAATTTGTCAACTTGGGCAGTACAATTGCTGTGACTTTAATCGAGAATCGTCTATTCTTTGAGCAGAGATTTAGGTGGCAAGTCTTAGACGAGGTTTGTACTACATTGCCACCCATACCCGAGATGCTCGTCAGAACTTTCTCATAGGGGAGATTAAGACGATTGAGAACTTTTTCGGAGATGAATGTTCTCTGGGAGCCCTGGTCCACTAATGCTCTCAGTGTGAAGTGTTCACCGGCATGTTCAATGGATACCAACGCTGTGGGCAGAATAACCTTTTGATTATTCGAGGCGAAATATGACTGGCTTGTGTCCGCTCGAGATGAGGAAGGACGATCTTCTGATAGGGGGGTCGTATCAGAGGTATGACTTTCGACCATATGCACCTTCTTTGAGGTAGAAGGTTTGCTTTTTAATGCGTTCATTTCGGGTTCATGAAGCAATGTGTGGTGCTTTTTGTGACATAGAGCACAAGTGTAGGTGCTCTTGCAGTCTTTGCTCTGGTGGGAGTACGCTAGGCAATTGAAGCACAAATTTTCTTTTGAGACAAACTCCCTTCTCGCTTTTACAGACAAGGCTTTAAATTTTTGGCAGATTTTCAATGGATGCCCTGATTTACAAAGCCTGCAGCGAGGAGAACTAGCTTCTGTGGAAAAGGTGTGTGCCCTTGTATTTGGCGTTTTTTGCGAAAAAATATATTTTTGAGCTTGGGGTTGTATTTGTGCTTTGGTTTTTGGTCTCATGCTGTTGACTTTTTCGACCACCTCAAATCTGGACGTGAGAAAATCGTCCATTTGAATCCAAGTGGGAAGCTCTGATTGACCGCTGAGAGATTGCTCCCATAGAGAGAGCGTGTCTTCGGGTATTTTTGTTGAACACAAGTATACGAGAATGGGGTCCCAACTACTTGTGTCAACATCATGAGATGCGAGCATTGCTAATGCGTCCGTAAAAGTGGCTTGAATCTTTTGAATGGAAGATCCACTTTCGAATTGAGCTTGAGGAATACAAAATATTGATTTCAGCTGGGCATCAATCAAAATTCTTTTATTTTGAAATCTTGATTTGAGAGCCTCCCAGGCGACTGAAAAGTTTTGGTCACAAAGGGTGTAGCGTTTCACTATGTCACCGGCTTTACCTCGAGTTTTGTTTCTCAGGTGATATAGTTTTTGAGCGGGTGTTAACCTGGGGTGGTTACCATATATGGCTGTGAACAAGTCACGGAAAGCAGGCCATGTTTCGTAAGTGCCGTGAAAGGGTTCGCAATCACACGCACCAACTTTTATATGGTTGGAAAAAATTGCTTCGCTTTTTGCTTTCGCACTACCTGCCTCGCTTTGTTTTTCCCGAAGGTCATTTTTGAGAAAATCCACACAATGGGATTTGAGGGAAAAGAACTTTGTCTTAGCTTCTCGAACATTTGAACGGAGCTGGGCCTTCACTTCTGTTGTGATTGAAGCTTCACTTGAGAGCATTACATCTTCATATTCAGAAGCTATTCTGTCCCAAAGGTCGGTCAGATCCATCATCTGAACCTCTACCTTGGCTTCGGTCTGTTCGCCTATTGGAGACATAAGTGAATCGAAGTCTGACAGCTCTTCGAGCAAAAATTTTTGTTTGGGAAAGCTCATTTTGAATTAAAAAGAATATATTTTTAAATTCTTTTTTTTTTTTTGTTAATGAGAAAAAAAAATTTTTTTTGTCAGCGATAACAAAAAAATTAATGGAGATACGAATAAACTTCTTTAGAGGAAATAACTCTAGTTTTATTCGAAAAATAATAAATAAAAAAAAATTTTCCAAAAAAATTTTGGAATTATAAGTTATTCCGAGAGAATATAAATATTTGAAGAGAGACAAGAAAAAAAATATAACCAAAATATTTATTTATTTTAGATACTATCCAGGGGTTTTTTTTTTTTTTGAAAAAATAAAATTTTTTTTTTTAGAAAAATAAAAACCAATATTTTTAAACAATTTTTTTTGTTTTTTTTTTGTTTTTTATATCATGACAAAAAAAAATGGTGTGTGCGTTGTAATTAGAACTTGTACACATAAAAAAAAAAAGGAAAATATAATATAGATGGATGTCATAAGACACATCATCGTATTCTACATGACAGCGTTTCTACGAAAACGAAGCAGATAAGACCGTCACAGTTAAATAAAGAGCGCAAGGAATTATTACAATCAAATGGTGAATAAGCGACCGGATACATATGCACTATTAGATGAAGGGTCATCAGTTACGATAATTGGCAAGGATTTACTACAAGAGCTAGGCCTATGTGAACCACTTAATGTTCAATGGTTTGGCGGAAGGTCTATAAGAGAACCCGCAAATATGGTTAACATGCAAATTAGTGGAAAAGGCAGACGGAGGAAACATTTGCTACGTAATGTTTACGCAGTGTCTAAATTGAACTTGCCTTAGATCTTAATGAAATAAAAGGTGCAGATCGTCGGATGAAATTACCAATGAAGTCATATTCTAATGCACAGCCTATGATACTAATTGGTTTTGATCATGCGCATCTTGGCTTACCAGCAAAGACAAGGCGTTTTGGTAATAATGGTCCATATGCAGCTTTCACCGGGTTGCGTAGTATTCGGACCGGTCGAAGGACAAGCAGCATCGCCACTATTTGAGTCATGCTTACTCGTAAATGCGGAAAAGGAAGCAATGAACAAGATGGTAAAAGATTATTTCGAGACAGAGAATTTTGGTGTAAAGGCTGCTCAAAACGTAATATCTAGTGATGATTTACGAGCACAGAAGTTACTCAAAGAAAACACGGAGAAAATTGGCGAGCGTTATCAGACTGGACTGCATTGGAAAAGCAATAATGTTGTGTTGCCATGGAGCTATATGATGGCTCACAAAAGACTTGTAAATTTGGAGAAAAGATGAAAAATAATGTGCAATTCGGGCAACCATATAATAAAATAATTGCTGATTACATCGCTAAAGGATATGCACAGCGTCTTGATGAATCAAAGGTGGACACAACCAATGAAAATAAAATGTGGTATCTACCACATTTCGCAGTTGTAAGCCCGAATAAGCCAAATAAAATTCGGTTGGTTTTTGACGCGGCAGCAAAGGTGGGCGATATATCACTAAATTCGAAACTTCTGAAATTATCGCAGCAGTATAAATCGAGAAGGTTCTGTTGCTGTCGAGAAGGTTCTGTTGCTGTCTGTGGATACATCAAGGAGATGTTTAATCAAGTATTAATCAGGCCACAAGATAGATGTGCTCAACGTTTTTTTGGCGCGATGGTGATGATCGGCGAAAAACTGAGGTGTACGAGATGATGGTAATGACGTTCGGAGCAGCATGCTCACCATGCGCAACGCACTATATGAAGATTTTTAATGCTCTACAGTTCGAGCATACTGATCCGAGTGCCGTCAATGCTATCACGGACTATCACTACGTAGATGACTTCGTGGATAGCTTCGAAACTGACAATGAAGCTATTGCTATATCCAATAGGGTAAGAAAAATTCATGCTAACGCGGGATTTGAATTGGGCCAATTTACTTCTAGCTCACTTACTTACTTGTAGTTATGCAGAATTCTTTTATAAAATCTGGATATTGTAAAATCTTGTTGACATTGAGGTGTACATTCGAATTTTATGTCTTTTTTACATAATCTAGTTATATGGCGGGAATAGTCCGTGAAGTTTTTAATAAATCGGCGTTAATAATTGCAAAATGCAATGAATCTTCTTGCACCGTCTGCATCTGTTGGAACTGGGTATTTTTCTATGACTTCATATTTTTTGTCATCTGGTTAAATACCTTGATCATTGCATTTATGACCTAGGAAAGTCACTTCATGCATGAAGAACGTGCATTTGTCAGGATGCAATTTTAAGCTATGCCTCCTAAATAGTTCAAATAAATCAAATAAATAAATTAAAATACTATCAAATTTTTAAACATATGTTTTTCGGAACAACCGATGACTATTAGATCATCCATATAGGCTGGTTCTAGCCCAGAAAATTCTAATGTCATCATTCTTTGAAAAGAATTTGGTGCTATTTTCAAGCCATATAATAATCGTGTAAAACGAAAAGAGCCATTGCTCGTTGAAAAGGAAGTTATGTTTCTTGAGTCTTCTTCTAATTCCATTTGATGGTATCTAGTCATTAAATCTAGGCATGACAAAAATTTTGCTCTGCCTAGTTGATCAAGAATGTCATCTATTCTTGGTAAAGGAATTTTGTCTGCTAATAATTTCTTGTTAATCTGGCGGTAGTCAACCACTAAACGCCATCTCTTTTGGTTAGAGCCTGGTAACGATTTCTTCTAAACAAGTAACAGGGGTCTATAATATGCTGAAATTGATGGTTCGACTATTCTTGCTTAATTATTTCATCTTTCTGACTATGAGGATTCCTATAGTTTTTTATATAGACAGGTTCATCATCTTTCAATCTTAATTTTTGTTTATTAAAATTATTTGGTGTGATTGGTTCGGTTTCCAATCCAAATATATCAGTGTATTTAGAACATAATTCTATCATAACACGTTTATACGGTTTAGGAAAATTCTTTTTCAAATTGGAAAGTACTAATTCCGATCTTTCGATACTTTTTGTATATCTTATTTCATAGTTAGTTAAAGGTTCGAATTTTATTTTGTTTAAGTTTAATATTTCTGTTTTACTTGTCGTATTTAGAATTCTAATAAATGCATTTTTTGCATTTAAATAGTGTTTCCAATAAATATACCATTTCCAATTTCCTGATTTGGTATGAAAATTTCGTTATCGGTAATATTGAAATTAATTTTTCATATTATTTCTGAACGTAATGGTACAATTATTTTATTATTGTCAATATTGTTGATTATTGGAATTTTTACAAAATAGTTTTGACTGTTTGGTCGTAGAATCAAAGAATCAGTTTCTGGAGTGAAGTCTAATTGACAATTGAATTTCTTTACGAAATCTAATCCAATTATTCCATCTCCTGGAATTGGAAAATTACTTGAAACTACATGGAAATCGTGAGGTATAATATAGTTATCACTTCTCAATTCGAGGAATGCTATACCTTTTGAATTTGTTGAACCTTAACCTATGCCTGAGATGTGTGTGATTTTGGAATCGTCAATATCTGAAAGTTGATCAGAATTTTCTATATTTCAATAATTTTTTCTGAAAAGCGCTCAAATTTATATAAATCATAAAATACTAATTTCATTTAATGTTTCATATTATTGAATAACCTTGTTTAATTACTTTGCTATTAGTTTGTTCTCATATTTTATACTCTTATATTTTCTTGGAAATCAACTGCAATGTGAAGTCGGCAACGGCTTAGGCATTCATATTGACAGTTAAAATAAATCAGAGCAATTTCATATATTTAATCGAAGCAGACGTGTGTTTCTTTGCTTGTCCTTTTTCGATTCCCGCTCCACATATTCAACGCTGCAAACGCATTTGTAGCGTCCCGGTAAAATTGCGGAATTTAATAGTGAATTTCGCTAGAGCGTAAACTAACGCTTGAACATTTTGGTGACCCCGACGTGATATAACGTCACTATGGGAGTAATCGGTATAAGAATCGGTAATAAAATCGTTATATAAACTCTACATACATACATGTGCTTGTCGTGTTATATAAATGCCCCAAGACACATTAAACGCAGTGTTGTGCTTAGTGATTTGGCATAATTAAACATTAAAATCGTTTTTAACTATGATATACATCCGAAATACAGTGCAAAAATCGAATATATATATATATGTATATATTATATATATTTTAAGTACATATATAATAACTTTGCATTTGCGCGGTATTAAAATCATTTACGTAGATTTTACCGCTGTTAGAAGTTTTGTGCAAACGCTGAAATATTAATATTGTGGTTATTGTTTTTAAAGTAAAACGTTTTAAACGGTGCAGCATTTACAACAACAATACAACAGTATACAGATAACTGTTAGAAGTTTTGTGCAAACGCTGAAATATTAAAATTGTGGTTGTTGTTTTTAAAGTAAAACGTTTTATAAAAAGAACAGCTTGCACAACAAATATCGTAGACAATATTTTTCGTTACGCGTACCTATCATTTGTTTGCTATGCTGTGCATTTAATAATTTTGTGGCTGCAGTTAAGTGTATATGAAAACAACAAAAATATAAACATTACAAACAGTTCGATTTAATTAAAAACAAAAATAATTCGTATTTATATCCGCGCATCATGACAGATGAAGCAGCTGCTGTTAAAAAAGATGATCTTCGGTTAGCTGAGTTGGCTAATTGGAAGACGTCTCGTAAAAATGCTAAAGCTTCAATAACGCGTATGTCTAGTGCTCTTGATTCTAATCCAACGATGTCATCAGAAGAATTAGAATGTCGACTCGGAGTTCTAGAATCGTATTATAAATTGTGTTGTGAAGCTCAATTGCAGATTGAACGTGTAGAAGCAGATACAGGTGCTCGCGCTGAGATTGACGAAGCGTATGTAAGAGCTAAGACAAAAATAAATATGAAACTTGGTGAATCGCGTCGCATGAGTTTAAATAAAAGTGTGAATCCGTGGCCAAACCCGCACCGTTCTTCACTTAGTTTATTGCCGTCTATTAATTTACCAAAATTTGGCGGAAAATATTCTGAATTCAATCAGCAATCTCTATGCAATACAGAAAAGTTTAGTTTGCTTCGCCAATGTTTATGCAATCAGGCACTAGATGCAATGTCAACTTTTCCAAATTTGGATGAGAACTATCCTAAGGCTATAGCTAGGCTGACTGAGCTTTATGATAACGACTGTCTCATATTTCTTGAGCACATCAATAATTTATTTGAAGTGCCAAGTATAACGAAAGTATGTCAATCTTCACTTCGTTCACTGGTGGATAAAATGTCATGAACATACAGTGCCATGAAAACTCTTGGGTCGTATGAACAAATATGCGATGCGATTGTTATACAAATGGTTATGAGTAAAGTGGATCAAGAAACTAAGATACGTGGGGAAGAAAGCCTCGATTTTAAGGCGCTTCCAAAATTTGACGATTGCAACGCAATCCTCGATCGTCGCTGCCAACGTTTAGAAACTGCAAAATTCTCAGAATCACGCTCAGAATTAATACCCGCATCTACAAAACCAAATAAAGGTAGGGACAAGACGTACAATGTGCACTCTTGTTCTCAACATTCAACATATTCTTGTGAGTATTGCAACATATCCGATCATACATTATATACTGGTCAAAATTTTGTTGTACTATCAGTTCCAGAAAGATGCGCCAAATTGAAAGAATTAAAACTGTGCACGAACTGCTTTGGCAAGAATCATACCCAGTCAAACTGTAAGTCCAAATTTTCGTGCAGATTTTGCAAGAAAAGGCACCAGAGCATGCTACACTTAAACAACATACCCAGTAAGAGTTTTGTTCAGCTGCAATCTCCACCAATCGACACTCAATCAACAAGTACTTCTACACAACGTTTGCCTGCACATGAACCAGTTCAAGTTTTATTGGCGACAGCAAAATTAATATCTTCATAGGCGGAGAAGTTTTCTTCGATTTGCTTTCAATAGGCCAAATCAAATTAGGATCTGGTTTGCCTTCATTACAAAAGATGTGCCTCCTACTTCATTGGATAGTAGTAGGAGGCACATCTAAAATAAATGGTGTTTTCAACCAACAACTACACTCATATTGTAGCACCTCACTCACCGATACCCTTCATAATCTGGTTGAAAGGTTTTGGAAAATTGAGGAAACTTTAATTAAAGCACCTACATTCACTGTGGAACAATCTCAATGTGAATCTTTTTACGAAAAAACTACACACACAACACGACGGCAGAATTGTAACCAGAATACCTTTCAAGGATAATCATCAGACTCTGGGCTCATCATATCCAACTGCTTTACATCGTTTCTACTCGCTGGAGAGACGTCTTAACAAAAATCCAACATTGCGCACAAAATATATTACGTTTATGCGTGAGTATGAGTCTCTTGGTCATATGCAACTTTTTGATGAAACCTTTAAACATAAACCACATTATTTATTACCTCATCATTGTGTTTTTAAGCCATCGTCGACAACAACAAAACTGAGAGTTGTTTTGGACGCATCTTCCACTACAGATTCAGGTATGTCGTTAAATGATGTGATAATGGTTGGACCAACTCTACAAAAAGAGCTTTTGCTGACTCTTTTAAATTTTCGGACTCATCAGTACTGTTTAACCTCTAATATTACTAAAATGTATCGCCAGATATCGATTAATCCTGTAGACCGTCTTTATCAACTTATTTTGTGGCTAGAAGATACAAATCAGCCAGTACAAGTATATACTTTAAATACAGTTACGTATGGGACATCTGCGGCACCCTATTTGGCAGTGCGAAGTTTGCACGCGCTCAAGGTGTGTCACTTCCCACCCGACTGGATCACGTGCCATTTTATCAGATTTCTACGTGGACGACATGCTTAGTGGAGCTGACTCACTGGAAGAGCTAAATAAACTTCAATCTGTAGTCACCGATGTGCTTAAACGCTCTTGTTTTGAAATTACCAAGTGGCGTTCTAATCATCCTGAAATATGGCAAACGCAGCCATGCGAAGATTTGAAGGAGTTGAATCTGCCTGACAGTGACGTCTCCAGCGCGCTTGGAGTGGTTTGGGATCACAAAATCGAAATGCTTTTGTTTTCGTACAACTCTAAGGTGAACGACGAAAGCTGTGCTAAACAGATGATTTTGTCACAATCATCTTCATTGTTTGACCCAATTGGGCTTATAAGTCCGGTCATCATCAGAGCTAAAATACTACTGCAGAGAGTGTGGCTACGAAAAATTGATTGGGATGAATCTGTACCTCAGACAATACACACGAAGTGGCGTCTTTTACTAAAGGATCTCCAAGAAGTATATCGGATTTGTATACCCAGATATATTTTTTATCCTAAAGCACCAGATATATTTTTTATCCTAAAGCAACAAACATTGAATTTCACGGATTCTGTGACGCATCAATCAGGGCATACGGATGTGTCATATATGCTCGATGTACATTACACGAAAAAATAACAGTCAACATCGTCGTATCGAAATCACGAGTTGCACCGCTTAAGATTAAAACTTTGCCACGACTTGAGCTATGCGGCGCTCATTTATTGGCTCTTCTGTAGGATAAAACGAAGGAATCAATGCGTATAAATCCAAAGGCTGTATATTTTTGGTCTGACTCACAAGTGGTACTGCATTGGCTAAAAATGCATTCATCAACATTATCAACATTCGTAGGCAATCGTGTGGCAGATATACAAGAACTCACATCTGATGTCATTTGGCGACATGTGCCTTCTACACAGAATCCCGCTGATCTTATATCGAGAGGAGCAACTGTAGATATCTTGTTATCATCTAATTGGACACACGGGCCTAAATTTTTACTTCTACATCACGACCAATTTCCTCCGAACAACGTCAAGAACAGACATCACGATGATGACAATATTTACGAAACTAAGAAGTCTTCGCTTGTGTGCCAAGCACAAATCAATCCTTTATTGGATATCATTCATAAAATCAGTAGCTACAAAAAATTACAACGCATATTTGTTTTTATATTGCGTTTTGTATTTATCAAGGTTAAACATAAAAAACTTAAGTCTGTTATTATATCTTTACAGGAAATGTCAGCTGCACTCCAATGCATCGTATACGTAATTCAGCATCATTATTTTATAAACGAATTGCGAATTCTAAAAAAAGGATAGGTCATCACAGGCACTCTGAATTCACTAAGCCTTTTTATAGACTCTTAAGGCCGTATGAGCTTCTCAGAGTTGGAGGACGACTAGGGAACGCTGACATTTCCGACGACACTAAATTTCCATTAATACTACCAAAGAAGGATCCGTTCGTGCTAAACCTGGTGCGTCATTTTCATAAAACGAACTACCATGCTGGACCGAAAGCGCTTGTCGCACTACTACGAGATCAATTTTGGATTCTCAATGCACGAGAAGTAGCAGCGAAAGTCGTGAATAATTGCGTTCACTGCGTACGATACCGTCCAAAACTAATACAGCAAGTGATGGGAGATTTGCCACGGCATCGAGTTACCGCTACACGTCCATTTTGCCAGTCTGGAGTGGATTTCTTTGGGCCAATACCAACATACCTTAATATGCGCGGCAAGGTCCCATATAAAACTTATGCAGCAGTTTTAGTGTGCTTTGCTACAAAGGCTGTGCATCTCGAGACAGCTTCAGATCTAATAAGCAACGTATTTATTTATGCACTGAAACGCTTTATTGGGCGTCGAGGGCTACCTGAGACAATTTACTGCGATAATGCAACCAGTTTCGTTGGCAGTAACACAGCGCTAAAGGGTTAACGAGACCAATTCTTCAAAAAGGCTAACATCGATGAAACTATGTCATATTGCACAAAGAATGCTATCAACTTCAGTTTCATTCCTCCTCGGGCCCCACATTTTGGAGGCTGATGGGATGCGGCGGTAAAGGCCATTTGATGCGGACTCTTGGTCATGCTCAAATAACGTATGAAGAATTGCCAACCGTGTTAATCCAGATAGAAGCAGTTATGAACTCATGGCCATTGAGTCCACTTTCTTCAAATCCGAATGATTTGGGAGTACTTACTCCTGGACACTTCTTAGTCGGTACTACCCTAAAGGCCATTCCTGAACCAACCAACATTGAAGATGACATTTCACATTTACGGCGTTGGGAGCGCATTAATTCAATTAAGGCGCACTTTTGGCGAAGATGGCATACCGAATATTTACATGAACTTCAAAATCGAGCTAAATGGCGAAGGCCGCAGCGTGAACTTACAGCTGGAGACATGGTACTTATTCACGAGGACAACCTGAGTCCCATGTATTGGCGCATAGGTCGTGTCACAGCAACTGTGCTAGGTTCTGATGGACATGTTAGAGTAGCTGATATCAGGACTGCGAACGGAACCCTAAGGCGTCCAGTCGTGAAGCTTGCTCTACTTCCAGCATGTTGAAGCTACTTACTTCAAGGCGGCCGGGATGTTCGCGCATCAATCATTTTTTCTGAAAAGCGCTCGAATTTATATAAATCTTAAAATACTAATTTCATTTAATGTTTCATCTTATTGACTAACCTTGTATAATTACTTTGCTTTATCTCATTTATATACTCTTATATTTGTTGGAAATCAACTGCAATGTGAAGTCGGCAACGGCTTAAGCATACATATTGACAGTTAAAATAAATCAGAGCAATTTTATATTCAATCGAAGCAGACGTGTGTTTCTTTGCTTGTCCTTTTTCGATTCCCGCTCCACATATTCAACGCTGCAAACGCATTTGTAGCGTCCCGGTAAAATCGCGGAATTTAATCGTGAATTTCGCTAGAGCGTAAACTAACTCTTGAACATGAACCTATGTGTTTATTGACATTGAGTACTAGGGGCTTGCTGGTTTTGAACATGTCTTATTGTTAGATCTATTGTTATTCGTGTTATTGTTGTTGGAATTATTGTTGTTATAGGATCCTTCGTTTTGACGGTTGTTTCCTCTATAATTCTCCACGACCTCTGTTATTATTATTGTAATTATTACCGTTATTGTTGTTATAATTATTATTATAATTATTGTTCACGGCCGTTTCCTCTTCTTCGATAATTACCTCTATAGTGATTAAATCGGGAAGACCGTCCTCTTTGTGCAAATAAAATTGCATTATAATTGCCTGTCATTTCTGTACTGCAATGAATATATTTAGTGACGGCTTTATTCATTGTTTTAAACGTACCAGCTTCCAGTATAGTTTTTAATCTACCATGTTCACAATTTTTAATCATTGTTGTTATGGCTTCCTTAGTACTGAAGGTATCTGCATGCTCTGCACCAAAACCTTCATCGTTATATGAAGCTTCAAGCTTTTTACGCAAATTCTCAATATCGTTGGTGAATTGCGTTGCCGTTTTATCTTTTTGGACAATATTGGCCATTTTTGCCTTTACGACTTCGGATGATTCTCCGTCAATAGTGGCTTGTAATTTACTTATTCATGTCATTAATGCTTGTTTCAGTTTAAACCTTATACAAGGTTGAATCAATGATTTTGGATTTAATGACTTCGATAGCAATTTGCTTGTATGGTCCCTTTGTTAGGTTTGACCAATTTAATTGCTGTCAAAAATCTTTGTACATGGATTTTCTTTCCGTCAAATTCAGGAATTGCGGAAGGAATTGCCGTTATGTATGCCCTATCGGCAGCTGATGTGTCTGTCATTGTTTGTATTTTCTTGTTCGTTTATACTATTGTTAGAACTTTCGTCTGAATCAGAACAATCCTGTTCTGACAATTTAGTAATTACTACTGCTGGGATTGTTAGTTCATGTATTTCTTCTTTTGGTGGTTGCGTTTCCACATCCAATTCAAGTTTTTCTATTTCTTTTTTTTTTTGCTAATTCAGACTCTTCATCCGATTCTAGCGTCAAGGTATGTTTAAAATTGACGGCATGGAAATTTCCAAACTGTGTCTGTTTTTTAAAGTTATTAAATTGTCTTAAAAAGACTTTTGATACTTGTGTCCAGTGTTTTCTGGTTAAGTTTTCTCTTTGTTGATAAATTAATAGTCGAGTCGAATTATCATTATCGAATTTATTTTTACTTTCAGAAATACACTTAACAATTTTTAGCCAATCTATGTGGATTATCATGGTTTAAAATGCATAATTTTTTTATTATTAATGAATAATAAAAAAAAAAAAGTGTAAAAAAAATGTATCAATTTAATTTTTCTAGATTTATTATATCTTGTTTAAATCGTTTGCCCTGCTGACATAACGTTTCCTTAAAATTTAGTTATGCTATATAAGTAAAGCACAAATCTTTTATGTCATCAGTGTGGTCTATTATTTTAAGATTGTTAACGACATTAGCCGTATTGTCTTTGGTCTGACTATCAGCTGAACCAAACCAACCCATTTTTCTGGTAGTCTGACAATTATATATATATGAAAAATAAATTGTTCAACGTTGGGT